>JAODXP020007461.1:60000-77415 GCA_027497455.2 Sardinella longiceps | reverse complement strand
TGAACTGTTAAAGTATGCTAACGTTATGAATTGTTTGGCTGATGAGGTAAAATGTGTGCCTGCAAATCTTTGCATTTAGTCAAGTTGCTTACACTGCTACAGTCTTGATTGTTAACGTTAACTGTGATTTGATGACATAATCAAAGCTATTGAGGGTGGAGATCTGTATACAGCCATCATGAAATACGATACGATTGAGAAGCAAGGTTAACGTGGTTAAGCACAACGGTGTCATGGACCTGTGCACAGATATTAAACCTGAACTGTGAAAGTATGCTAACATTATGAATTGTTTGGCTGATGAGGTAAAATGTGTGCCTGCAAATCTTTGCATTTAGTCAAGTTGCTTACACTGCTACAGTCTTGATTGTTAACTGTGATTTGATGACATAATCAAAGCTATTGAGGGTGGAGATCTGTATACAGCCATCATTTAATGATAATCATTGTTAAGAAATTGCGTTCTTTTTTCTCAATTACAGGGTGCATCTTGCCAGTACCAAAGCAACAGCTGTGGGGTATATATGTTGATGGTGAGAGAGCCTACAATATTTTACAAAATGATTACTGATATTGCGTTTGCAGACCAACTAACAGGTCCTGATGTTTTTTGTTTGTTTGTTTGTTTTTTTCAGTATGCAATGTACGCCACACTGGAAAAGATGTGTGATTTTGCGGAGGTGAGTTTTTCTGAATCTTAAAAGAATATGTAGTGGAATATGTTTTTTAATATTCCAGCCATCCTATTTGGAGCCTACAGTTAACATTCACCATATACACTTAGCTATTGAAGGAAAGGACTACATCTCTGTACATTGCCAGTACTATAACCTTGTAAAAAGCTATGGAGATCTTTAAAGGGAACTATGCTACGCTACTATACTAACATTTTTAGTTCAATTTACCTTTATTTAGCAGCTTAAGAGTCATTGTGGTGATTGTACAGCAGGTTTTTAGGTCGATTGATAACCGCTTCGCCTCGCTCTAGCTCCTCTCGGCGTAGAAATTGAATATGCAATATTCATATGCATAGTTCATCTTTTTACTGTACAGGTTGATATGTTGTCTATTTGGAGGTGGTGGTGCCAACAGCTGTTGCAGGGATCCCTACTGAAGTATTATATACTGTATCCATAATTTCCTCACTACTCATACATATTGGATGTTTCCAATACCTTTCCCACTACCCCCCCCCCTTTCCTGTGGCCCTACAGGTCAACGTAGCGCATCTGTGGCACCTGTCAGCCAAACCCTGGAGGCCGCATGCATGGAGAGGTACAGTATTAGAGATTGTACTTTACCATTTGCCCACATAGCAATAAGTAAAAGAAATTTTGAGTATTTTCCTCTCTGCTCATATTGGCTGCTCATGAAGCTGGTAGTTAAACCTCACCCTCTCTCTCTCTCTCTCTCTCTGTACCCCAACAGAACAAGCTGGAACACCTTTCTTGCCCTCGCCATTAACACATGTTGGTCCCACCCTTGAAGCATTGAGCAGAGAAAGGTATTAAAGAATGTACTTTGCCATTTGCCAACATCTATCTATTAATGCATGGAAGGCCTGTCTGTTGCCTGTGTGTCTATTCCATGCAAAACCCGTGGGCGACACAGGATGCTTTACATTGACATTAAGTCAATTTATATCATAAGCACATGAAAAAGTGGTCTATTTTGTTTTTAGGATGTTCACTGCACTGCCTTCTGTGGTGTAACCAGTTCCATTGATCACAGTGGAAGTTAATTGTTACGGCAGAAGTGGCTTTCACTTCATGCATCCAGCGTAGCCTCCCTGTGTAACTCTTGAGCCACTCATCTGACTGACCATCAATTTGCTACAGGTCTTGCTAATGGCATGTGTGAGAGCAGTGCGAAGTGGTTGGCTTTGGACCAAAAACAACAAATATCTTAATATTAAGCCAATTATATACTGTATCCATAATTTCCTCACTACTCATACATATTGGGGGATCATGAAGATGATTGCTAACCCAACACCCCCCCCCCCCCACCCACCCCGCTTCGTAGCCCTACAAGTCAAGGTAGCACATCTGTGGCACATGTCAGCCAAACCCTGGAGGCTGCATGCTGGGAGAGGTATTACATTGTACTTTGCCATTTGCCCACATAGTAATAAGTTATACAAAAGAAACATTGAGTATTTTCCTCTCTGCTCATATTGGCTGCTCATGAAGATAGTAGTTAAACCTCACCCTCTCTCTTTCTGTACCCCAACAGAACAAGCTGGAACACCTTTCTTGCCCTCGCCATCAACGCATGTTGGTCCCACCCTTGAAGCATTGAGCAGAGAAAGGTATTAAAGAATGTACTTTGCCATTTGCCAACATCTATCTATTAATGCATGGAAGGCTTGTCTGTTACCCTGTTTGTCTATTCCATGCATAACCCACGGGCTACACAGGATGCTTTACATTAACATTAAGTCAATTTATATCATGAGCACATGAAAGAGTGGTCATTTTTGTTTTTAGGATGTTCACTGCACTGCAGTGGTGTAACCAGTTCCATTGATCACAGTGGAAGTTAATTGTTACGGCAGAAATGGTTTTCACTTCATGCATCCAGCGTAGCCTCCCTGTGTAACTCTTGAACCACTCATCTGACTTACCATCAATTTGCTACTATGTGTGAGAGCAGTGCGAAGTTGTTGGCTTTGGACCAAAAACAACAAATGTCATTATACACTGTATCCATAATTTTCTCACTACTCATACATATTGCATAATTTTCTCTCTGTTCATATTGGCTGCTCATGAAGATGGTTGCCTCCCTGTGTAACTCTTGAACCACTCATCTGACTGACCTTCAATTTTGCTACAGGTTTTGCTAATGGCATGTGTGAGTGCAGTGCAAAGTGGTTGGCTTTGGACCAAAAACAACTAATATCTAAATATTAAGCCATTGCCCAAAGCAGTAAATCATTCAAAGCAAACCTTGCATTTATTTTTTATTTGGTGTATTCTCTCTTTCCCTCTCCTCAGCCCCGCAGAACAAGTGGCAGCGATGGACAGGCCTGTCCTCCCCCGGAGATCCTGCAGAGGATCATCAAGGAGACGCTCTGCTTGGACATGGGAATGCTGTTTTTTTTTAATAGGATATCATCATAGAAGATGTCTGACTCCCTGCCTGGCACTAACACACACACACACACAGTCCAGCCAGTCTCCCAACACACTGCACAGCATTTTAATGTATCTGACCACAAATTGTCCTGAAATCCTTGAAGTTAATGCAAATTAGTTAATAATACCATATCCTTAACAGAGCAAGGTGTAAGTTCTAATTTCTTATCTCTAAAACTGGGGGTAGGGATATCTCAGGCTTTTTTTGTTTTGAGTTCTGAGACATGCTTCTTTTTGAGAAAGAGAGGATTGGGGGATATGTTTGCAACATAATATAATAGTATCTGAAGTTTAAGGATTTTATTTGTTCAGTTTGAAAAAGAAAGAAGAGAAACTAGGGAAAAGGAGAGAAACTTAACACTGCCAAGCTGATTCCTGACCTTGTGCCACAGCTTTAATCCAGTTTTATTCATTCTTTATTTCTTGTTTATTCATTGCTTTTTATTTATTTGCTATTCTGGTCTATAATGTGTTTTTGGTATTTATTTATTTGTTATGCCGGTCTGAAATGTGTTTTAATATGTCCACAGATGTAAAATAGCTTTGTAGCTAACTGGTACATGGCCCCTGTGTAAATAAACCAATAAACTAAACTTCACTTCACTGTTCATGTTTGTTTGAAATAAACTGTTTGAGAGTTACAATTCTGTTTTATTTAATCATCCAATGTGTGCTAAAGGTGGTGGGGGCGGCATAGAAGTGTCCCCAGCTCGTAAGCGACGTTCAACATGCAACCTAGGAAGTGGAAGTTTTCTGTATGGTCTCAATGGCGGAATAAAACTGTTTTTGTGTTATCGTTATCATACTATAACGTAGAGGGACGTGCCGCGTGACTTATGAGCTCTGCGGATTCAGTCAGTAGGCTATCTGTAATGTAAAGGAAGGGGCCTCATTGAGTGTATTCACTGGTATTACGTAGGGATACACCGAAAAATATTTGGTTGATGTAGGCCTACGTGTCCTGTTAACTCTTTTTCCGTTTGACATCAAACAATCTGCATGACTTAAATATTGCAAATACTCCTTTTACAATCGGAATAAGAATCATTTTCACGAACTTTACTCTGGACAAAATACAAACGAGTCGCCAAATGCTTTCACTTTCCTATCTATCGAGGCTAGCGATAGCACATGAGAACCCGGATGTTCAATAACAAAGCAGCACGTTGACAGTGACGAAGTAAGGGGCAGTACTGTGTGAGGGCGTTTTATCGAGGACTGGGCGTTTTAGATGAGACGCAGCTGGATGATGTTGGAAGCACCTGGGAGACTCAGGGGGGAGGCCCTGCCCTGGAGGTGTGAACTCTCTCTCTCTCTCTCTCTCTCTCTCTCTCTCTCTCTCTCTCTCTCTCTCTCTCTCTCTCTCTCTCTCTCTCTCTCTCTCTGTCAATCAAACAGCTACGCTGTTGCAAGCTCCTGCTCCCCCACAGATAACATTTATGTAGTAAAGCGGAAAGCAAATTACAGAGAAAATGTTGCAAAATGTTGCAAAAGTGTGAAAAGTTTTAACATACTGTGATAGCCACCCACTATTACATCTAACAGTCTAGAAATCTAGACATACTGCCTGTAAGTCTTGATGAGGGTATAGTAGAATTCTAACACAATGAATTCAAATTGAGCTGCTGACAGCATCGGCCACACCACCACCTTGTCCCATTTCATGTATTGTACTGTAGGTTCTCCACAAAGCACCGCAATTTAGTTACTCCATTTTTTACCAAGCCAATACACAGACAGGATGTTGTAGAACATGTGCACTATAATCACATCATATGTGCAGGATAATCAATGTAGCAATATTATTTTTAAAATGTCACTTTCAACATGATGTGAGACCCTCCCTGAGTTGCAGGTTTCTGTTTAAATGGCTATTTTACTCTCAATTTCTGCAGATTCCAAGAGCGCTCAGTGTGTTTCAGTGCACATGAGCAGCTGGTGAATCAAGCAGAAAAGCCATGGATTCATCAAGCAGAAAATGCTGTCTCTGTTACGGGCCTCAACACTTGTTTATGCTCCTCAATTTCACCAGCTGCCATTGCATCCCAGTGCTCATGTTATCACCAGTTATGGCAAAACATCTCTCAGATTATCATCACAAAACAAAACAAACCCCACTTTGGGGATGGTCATGTAAAAAGAAAAAAAACACTTTTTATCATGCATATTATTATTATCATTATCATTATCATTATCATTATTATTATTATTATTATTATTATTATTATTACTATTATTTGTTCATCGGGGTTGACTGTTTGGGAGATGAAGGGAAGAGCCCTGCCGTAGAGCCAGGAAAACGATGATGGGAAACAGAGCGAGATCAAAGCGTGGCGTGTTAGATAACCCCGTCTCGAGTAGATTAGGTCTACGGTGATGGATAGGTGGGAGACTGGATGTCCTGGCTAATCTTATCTGCTATATCTGCAGATGATATTGGCTACGGCTCGAGATGAATCAGCCCAAGACAAGACAGAGACACAGAGAGAGAGAAAGAGAAAGAGAGAGAGAAAGAGAGAGAGAGAGAGTCAGGGAGAGGTCAAGGGAGGGGAGCCTTCCGAGCAGAGAGAGAGAGAAAGAGAGGAAGAGATATTTTAAGAAAGAAAGTTGAGAAAGTTTGAAGAGGAAGTAAACTATATGTGATGGTGAAATGTGCAGATGCACAACGAGAGAACAGAATTCAACCTCACGAAAGAAATCTCCTAAAATACTACGCGTTCCAGCTGGTATATTTACCCAGAACTAACCATACATGCATAAATAAATATGAATGTGAAGTTCTCACCTATGAAAGACTTCTTGTTGTTCTTCATTGTCATTTGTACGGCTGATTGAAGGAATCCTTGATGTCTACAGGAGTGTCAGTCAGATGCTAAGAAGGCTGCTCCTGTTTGGGTTTCTCAGCAGTGGGCCATGTTTTCGCCTGTGTCTCTCTGCGTATCTAATTCCCCTCTCTGAGCAAGAGCATCCACGGCAGCTTGAAAGATTGGCAAATCATTTCCTCTATTAGACCTCCCTCTCTCTCTCTCTCTCTCTCTCTCTCTCTCTCTCCAGTCTGAAATGATAGCCTAGGTGATAGTGGATACCCAGGAATTGTGACGCACCTGAAACCCCTGCCTCCGCCTCCGCCCCAGCACCTCCCCTCGACTCTCCACCCCCCTCCTCCACTTCACCTGTTTTCCTATCACCCTGTCAGCGACAAAACAAAAGGCAGGTGTTGGGTTACGGTAGCTCTCCTGAGTCCGGCAATGCTTCAGCCCTCCACTACACCCACACCCGAGGGACCTAGTCACCGGGATACCAAAATCACACAGGAGGGGAGGCAGGCAGGCAGTCATTCTCTCGTGAGTTAGTTTGCTCACATTTGAATGATTTTCTCGACGCCATTTTGTTCTTCTGAAGAGTGTAACCTTGTTAGAGAAACAAATACACGATGAAAAACACAGCAATGAGGGACATGCTGTTCGGAATGAGCCCTCAGGGGAAACACAGGCAGACATGAAACCGAGAGAGCTCACCTGAGAACTCACCTGACACACGAGTGGCCTGCCCTACTGGTTTTGCATAGCAAGACTTCTAGTAGGTTGTGCAGGCCATGCAAACAGGCTTTCAGGTGCTGTTCCCTTTGGCAGGTACTTCATTCAGAAAATATTTTCTCATACCTTTGTTTGATGTTTGTTTTAATGTTCAGCTTATGTTTGGATGACATACCTAGCCCGATAAGCCAGGCTATAACATATGATGTGTAGTCTGGTGACGATGGATAGGCCGCAGATCAATCCTCGGGCGGAATCTTTCAAACTGCCTCCACACGCAATAGCATAGCATATACTGTAGCTACAATTTAGTTTAGTTTATTTAATTTCAGGGACCATGTACAAACACATTAATCACAAGATTAGATACATTGTTACCTCACTCACGTCAGATCATGCGCTACGTAACTTTCGTAAGGCACTTCCGCGCAACGATCTGATGTTGAAGCCCATCAGAGAGATTTCAAGCCATTATTCTCTAACCGGACCAATCAGGGCCGCTGGCTGCTGTAGAGGGTGTGACGTAGCGAAGAAGCAACTGTTTTGAATCCAACCAATCCAACAAACGTAACGAGCGTCTTCGGTTGGTTTCGATGTGGTTGGCTGCAGTGTACGTCAATTAAACTGATGGACAAGCCGTTTGCCCAGTTAGATTCAAGGATTTCTGGCTCCTGAAATAATTCGTCTATCGCTGAATATCAGATGAACGCGCGTAGCGCTACATCTGACGTGAGTGAGGTAATTAATTTCAGGGACCAAACACATTAATCACAAGATTAGATACATTGCACCAGAATTAGCAAATTCGCTAGTTTCCATCTGCAGTCCCTGAGCAGGTAGGGATACTAAAACATATAAAAAATACAGATAAAAAGCCCATCCACACTTCATTAACACTAGTACAATCATTCACCAATAGCAAGAACAATCACACAGGCACAAGCATTCACCCATCCATACACAATCCCCCCTACACGAGCCCCCCATACACGCGCACACACGCACACACACACACACACACACACACACACACACACACACACACACTCAGAGCCTAGAAAGCCCTTTCTATTTGCATTTGCAAATATTGTAAAAACATATTTACCTAGGGTTACCTAGGGCATGTAGGCTCACTGTATACTATAGGGACTTACAGCTGACTGTCATACACCTCACCAAGGTAGGTTTGTGAGGAATTTGAATGAAATACATTAACCTACTTTAAATGCAGTTGGCCCACATGACATGGCATCTCAGGGTCACCTCCATTAGAGCAGTAACACAGCTCACTTTTCATATTCAAATACTTTTTTTTCTTTTTTCTTTTTTCAAATAAATTCTCAGTCATGAAAGGAGGCTAGACTGGAGGTCAGTTCTCCTCTGGGGGAGTTGAACACATGTAGGGTAGCACAGAGCTGAACTGTCCTGGTTATGCTTGAGAAGAGCTGAAGATTGAGAGAAAGAGTGATTTGAGTTTATGAGACATATCTCAACATTCACAGTCCCAGGGGCTTTGCAGCGTGGGTAACACTTTAAGGTACAGTCATAAGACTAACATGACACTGTCATTCACTATAACATGACATTGTCAAGAATCTTTCATAAACTTTATAAACCTGTCATGACTTCTGACATACCCTAACCTAACCCTAAACCTAACCATAACCATGACAAATACCGGATGACACTTAATGACAGAAGTCATGACAGGTGTGGCCACATGCTTATTCATCATAAAGCCCAGAGTTGTGTGCTATGCCACTGGACAGTCCTGTGTTGGGCACTCTATCCTAAAGCAGAGAAACCCATGACAACGATGGCTCTATCGATTCCCCATTCACAGTGTGGAGGCCAACCCTGTGCTCATTGCACGGCTAGGCTATATTATAGCTGAGGGAACAGACACATGGCCATGAAGTTGTTTTATTTAAATGGCCTTGGCAGTAATGGAGTCTGTGCTCATTCGCTATCTGCTTCACCCCATGCAGGCAGGAAGTGATGAGAATTTAAAAAGAAATAAAGAAATAAATAAATAACCAAGGATGAAGTAATGACTCTCTTCGTGTGAAATAAAAATAAAAATGTAATTACCTCCTTGGTCTATTAAATCCAGATTATTAAACACCTCTAGGGAAGACCATTAGTCCAGCCCAAGCTTAAATCACTCTGTGGCTTCATCGTCAGAACTGAAGTGATATTACATAAATGGCATTCACTCTGATTCCAGCTAACACAGGAATGGGCCTCTTCCCTCCCCGAGAGCCAGCGGTGATCATTTTTAACTAGTCACATAAAAAGCACAACAGTGATCTTGTGCCTTGCGGAAGTATTTAACCGTGAACTCCCAATGACCACTGGATAGGAACTGATGTAATTGTGCATGGTTCTGTTTTCAGTTGGTGCAGACTGTTCAGATCCCCATCCACAAGAAACACACACACACACACACACACACACACACACACACACACACACACACAAACACACACTCACACACACACACACACACACACACACACACACACACACACACACACACACACACACACACACACACACACACACACACACACACACACTACTGGAAGATAGACTAACCTCATTAGTCTCTTGGTATTCCCCATCTCTGTATCTACATTTTAATCACCTTTTGCTTCAGCTAAAATGGTGTTCACAAATCATGCCAGGCATGAAAGTAGGGCTCCCGAAACCTACTGACAATTCTTCCTGTGTGATAAGTCACGCCTGATAGTTATCTCTGGCCAGTTCTCTTTACTCTATCGATCAGGAACTCTGGTATGTGTGCAAACAGCATTGTTCGTTTGCTTGCTTACACTAACTGACTTCCTTGAGTGTGGGTCAGAGGTTTCTATTGTCACATAGAAAGTTTTTTTTTAACCTAACTGTGATAACCTCACCATTATGTCACCCTGTTATCTGCTAACAAGTCATCTAAACCATGAACATGATGGTTGGAGCAAATGCAAGTAGTCTACACACACACACACACACACACACACACACACACCTCCTCTGGGCCTACAGTATATAGTAGTCAGAGAGACACACATGCTATTTCAGTACTCACTATCTACGTTTTTATATCCTTATTCTTCTATAAAGGAGGAAGTTGACACCATCATGCTGACTCCTGATCCTGACGCTGTCTTCCTCCATGATTAGTGACGTCTGACAATCTACTCAGCTGCCTTCTTATCTTACTCTATCAGTCAGAAGCTAGTCAAACTAATTCATTCATCTTAAGGGGTGATGTGATGTGTGTCTGTGTGGGAGCATTGTGTGTGCCTAGTTGCTTTAACTGACTCTTTAAGTTAAGCATGTGTCAGAGGTTTCTATCAAGATACAGTAGTTGTGCTACTAGGGTATTTTATTATTGTAATGTTGCCTTGTAAAGTTTTACTCTAGATTACATTGTAAAAGAAGATTACAACACTCATAACTAACTCAGGTCATGTTGCCTTGACAGAGCTATGGTATTTCAGTGTGTCATCAAGTTTATTACACCTATCACACACTTTCAGGAGAATTACTATGCAGTAGCCTACATGCTCAAGAAATCAAGGAAAAATGTCAGGCTATAACCACTAGTCACACCGTCTCTATGGACGCGTATCTACGGCAACCAGGAAAGGGGAGCCGTCAGTAAAGGTCACTCCATATGGAGGCTCTTCCTCGAGCACATCACAGTAGGGGCTACCTCATCCTCATTCCCTCTCTCTCTCTCTGACATTCCTCCTAGCGTAAACCTGTCATGGAGTCACGTTTTGTTGCTCTCTTTCCTGCTCTTGAACAGCAGGCGTGTGATGAATGAGAGGCCTTTGGACTCGTGGGAATTAAGCGTGGCAATAGTTTCCCAGGCCTGTGGCCTTCTGTGGAGCAAAGATAGTCTCAATGGCCTTTACAGAGCATCCTCTATGCTGATGCCCCACCTCTCCATTGTAGATTTAGTATTGAGTCTATGGCCTACATGTGTTCATTGCCAAGTCTGACTGGTGAAAGCACTTTGTATTGGTTAATGCTGGAAACTAAACTCGGTTGCAACCGAAACTCAGTTGCTCAACAAATGCTGCTGGACAGAGATATCAAGGTCATCCTGACAGTAATACTAGAAAAGTCAGGAAATCTTTTTGAGACATTGACACATATTTGGCTTTCCCATACACTAGCGCAAAGAGGAAGTATAATGACAAGTCTCATGTTACAGTGCAAGTACCAGGCAGATAGGGGGGAATTAAAGTATAAGTCCGGAGTAAGTGTAAGCATAGTCCTGCTGCACGAGCCTTCTAACAGCAATATATTTCGCATGAAATTAACGAATTTCGAACAGCATAGACCTAACGTAAACGCGAAACACTTTACATTGAGTCAATGTAATCTCAGATCTTACTTTCGGTTTCCAACAGTCAGGTCCCATTGATTCGGTATAAAGTGCCAGTTCGCTTCTGCCTTCGCGTTAGGTCTATGCTGTACCAAATTATTTTGTTGCACTCGCTAATTGGCGCATTTAGCAAGCTCTTTCAACAGGGCTATGCTTGAATTCATTCCGGTATTTTCCTTTAAGGCTACATGCTACTACTTGATCAAAGCAAACTATTGTGCAATCCACTACATACTGAAAGTGATAAAGTCTCTTGAGACAGTCCCCTGTGGTTTTCCAGGCGTGCCTTATCTTAATGAGCTAAGATGGCACAGTGAGTGAACAAACAAGTTTTTTCTACAGCCTGGAGAAGTCAAGTTGATCAACTCACACATCTTCCGGGAATGAGAAGTCAACTCTTTTAAACAACATGATCCTTTGTCAACAATTATCAAGAACTGTGGAATTTGCTGTTTTGGATTTTCTGCAAGTCATGGTTCCTGGAAGAAAAATCTTTATTTGTCTTTCTTCCTACAATAGGCGTATGCGGAAATTATTTTCGGACTTCTTTTCAGTCACAGTTTGATTTCTGGCAGGGCCAGACAATATTCCAAATGCATTCTAATCAGAGAGACATTTCAGATATTAGATGAGAAAGCCTACGTTAAACTGGTTTGCTGGCCATTTTGTGAGCTTTGGGGAGGGGTTGACTGACACCAATACCTTTTGTTGCTACTTCAAAGAGTGGTCACTGATTGTGTCTGTGGCCAAAACACAATGAATGAATGAAACCTGACATCTGCGTGATCCTTCTAAAATTTCAGCTCTGTCAGCATAACTGGTTGAACAGGGTAGGAACTAGCAGAACTTCAGCAGGGGGAAATCCCCATTCGCCATTAATAAATGGATGGATAATTATCTTCCTTTGACTCTAGAGGTTACTTTTGTCTTGCAGCAGCTGCAGTTTAGGTCTTAAACTTGCAAGCTATCTGGTGTTTTTTGGCCATTATGTGACAACTTCCCCTATATTTTCGCACTATGTACAGACCACAGACGCACACAGAACTGCATAGACATAGAGTGTTGCTCAGGTGCATAAAACCAGTGCATGTTTTTATCCTCTTTTAAAAAGAATTTATGATGTGAACAAAATACTAGCAACAATAGCCAAATTTGCCTAAACAAAATAAAAGGTAGCTTCTCTTGGCTCCAGTGTTCTCCTATGAGGTCCATTACAAAAGAGCAGAGAGAGAGAGAGAGTTGGCTTAATCGTGTGTCTCAGCTCAGCTGCGTGGGAAGTTGACTGGGAGACAGAGCAGCAGGAGTCTCAGGTGGGTCACGGCCACAGATGGGGTTGACTGTTCCCTAGCTGTCTAGGACGGGCTATAGATAGCTCAAGAAGGTAGCCATCTTTAGCCAGATTAGTGGGCCCTGTTAAAACAAGGCCTCCAAACCACTCGGCTTACGGTGCCGACCTCTCACGGAGATCAGCCTGGCTGATTGGTCGATTCCCTCTCAAGCCATTCAACCATTGGCTGAGGACCTCTCTCTGTGACTGGGCACTTTGGCATCCTCCTATATCCCTGTCCTGCCATTCCTCGGGTGAGGTGAGTCAGCTGACAAAGCAGAGTCTTCCCAGAAGACCAAATCTTTACATTTACAGTAAATGGGTCACATCACCATTGACATAATGATTCCTTGTTAAAGTTGTGCATGCACATAATTGCAACTGTACATACAGTGTGTAGTGTAAATACCACAATATCATCATTGCATCTCGAATTTTCCATCTTGGGGAGGCATAGCTCAGCGGGCTAGTGCGTCATATCGCAAATCCGGGGACCCGGGTTCGATTCTGACCCGAGGTCATTTCCCGATCCATACCCTTCTCTCTCTCCCACTCATTTCCTGTCATACTCTTCACTGTCCTATTGAATTAAAGGCATAAAAGCCCTAAAAAATATCTAAAAAAAAAAAAAAAAGAATTTTCCATCTTAAATAAGTCTAATATGTAGACTACATTAATTAACATCAACAGAGTGTGGTGTGGAAGTCAGAGGTAATGGCTTATGGACAGGACAATGGAGCACAGTACTTTTAAAGCACAATAGTTTTAAATAATATCAAATGTTAGAAAATATCAGCCCAATACAGTCTGTGGGTGTACAGTGTGAGCCAAAGGAAGTAATAGTATAATTAGTGTCTCTACTGTCATTATCCTGTTATACACTATAATTGCTTTATAATACATCAAGACTTGGCCCCTGGTCAACCCATGCTTGAATCCTAAACCTCTCATTTAGGCTCTGTCACTTCAGAGAAAAACATGGATATAATATGCTAGCTTTTGTGCTACATAGAATAGACTATTTTTTACCTGAATATAGAATATCCTTCCTAGAAAATCCAGGTCATCCAAGTCACCTCCACTCACCTGATGTTTTCTTAATATAGTACCATGTCCATAAATATAGCACAGTGGGTATAAATATACATTGAGCATCTATATAGAGACTGGTAATCTCGCAGCTCATATTGAAAGATGATTCACAAGGTATTAAGATAGTGTCCTCCAAATCATCCCAATATTACACTAACTTTTTGACATAGGGATGTAACATTGTTATAATGCCACATAGCCTACTTTAACAATTTAGAATCACCTATAGGCAGGGGTTAAAGTGGGGAGGAATGCGGGGGAACAGAGTTCCGGCAACTCAGATAAAGGAAGAATATCACTCCATTCACTTTCTATACATTTTTTTTTTGTTTGTGCCGACACAAAACTTGAGAGTTCCCCCCTCCTGCCAAATCCCACTTTAACCACTGCCTATAGGCTATAGTTTACATTTGCTGCTATTATTTAGCCTATCATTTGGGTATGGTTAGAGGTGGATTGGTCAAGTATCCTTGCCACTTAGCTCACCTATACTCTGACATAACTCTTCCATGCCATTGCTCTTATTCAATGTGTGTGTCTATTAATAAAGTGCAAGGCCATAATCTCAGTGCAGCAGGGATTTTAGGCAGTGGTTTTATTCCCCTGCTGGAGGCCATGTTTGCATGTTAAGAAATCAAGTGCTGCTCTGCTCTGCTCAGCGCTGCATGCGCGCGCCAAACTCTGCTCTCTGTCTGTAGGTGGATTGTTACGCAACGCCGCCGCCGCTGCGATGAGCAAGCACCCTCTAGCACTTGTACTTATTAGTCAATTACACACTCACGATTGCCTGCACAAGAGTGCCTGTCCAAAAGCATCCAAAGTGTGTGACTAGAATACCTGATCTGCTGGATGGGGGATCGTCCTATAGAGAGGTTTTGCCATTGGACAGAATGTGTTTAAATAGATGGAGTTTAATTTGAAAAAAGAATTTGCAATTCTTTGCCATTTTTTTTTTTAGAAAACACAGCCACAAATTCAAAGATTATGTTTGCAAAAAAATCACACAAAATAGAACAGGAATTACCAGGCGGTACTGGTTTAATACTATATGAATATCATGCATGCATTCCATTGCGTGTAAGATAATATGATTATGGGTTATTGTCCACACGTGAGAAGCATGTGAAGTTCATACAGACTATATCACATGCAGTGATTTCCAATGGCGGCTTTCACATGACACCTGGCATGGATCATGTGCTTGTCTGAGCGGCCCTGGGAAAGACTGCTTGGAATTCCTTTCCCTCTCTCTCTTTCCTTTATCTCAGTTTCTCTCTCTACATCTCTGTCTACACACACACAGTACACACACACACACACACACACACACACACACACACACTCTCTCTCTCTCTCTCTCTCTCTCTCTCTCTCTCTCTCTCTCTCTCACACACACACACACACACACACACACACACACACACAGAAAGAAGTTCAGATACATATACTGTACACACACACACACAAATAAAGAAAGAAATAAACAGGTACATCCATACACAATCACAAACATACAGTATGTTTATTCCCATATTTACTTGCATGCACACACATTTGCCTGCTTACACACACACACACACACACACACACACACACACACACACACACACACACACACACACACACACACACACACACACACACACACATATATATAACACCTAGAAAGCCTTTACCTAGAAACCTACCTAAGCTGTATCTTTGCTTCCATTTAAACGCTCTATATGTGTGTGTGTGTGTGTGTGTGTGTGTGTGTGTGTGTGTGTGTGTGTGAGCCTTAGCTTAGCGTCCATGACGGCCCTTGACAACCCCACAGCTTACACTCATCATCAGAAAGGTCCCCCGGTCGGTCACTTGGTCAGCTGATTGAGATTGAGCTCTCACCTTACAGAGCCTTTACTGTATGTATGATCCCCTTAGGGGCTAGAGTGGGCTTTCATAGCTCAGCCATTCACAGTCAGTAGGACTCTTGGGACTCTATACGGTAGCGCTGCAGGGGTACCAAAGATCAAAGCTCCGCTTGAATCCTCTCTGGGTATACTGTAGCTTCTGAAGAAGCCGGGTCTCATTGTGAATAAGCTTGTCTATATGGTGCGTCAGAGGAGTGAAACTGATTATTAACTCTCAAAGATGTGTGTGCAGGCATATATGTGTGTGTGTGTGTGTGTGTGTGTGTGTGTGTGTGTGTGTGTGTGTGTGTGTGTGTGTGTGTTTGTCCATTCAATGTGAATCATTCATGAATGAGAGGTACGAAAAGGCAAATTTACACGCATAATACAGTTAGCTTTTTTTATAGACAGTTCTATGCAAATGACAACTTTTTTTTTTTTTTTAAAGACCAGAGTGGTGTCCCAACTGGTCAAGCCCTCCAGATCAGTACAGTTCAGTGCAGGGGTGGTAATATGAAATCTGCCTTTGAAATCCTGAGCCATTTTATAGCTGAGTGTCAATGAGGTTACATGCTGAGCTTTAGGGCAGACTGGCCAGCCAGCCGGCTTGCGTGGGGAGTCTGGTCAACCCCAACGGACAGTCAATCAGAGCCCCCAATGGAAAAAAATCTGACTTTATAAATAGCCACCTCTCCACCTCCACCCAAGCAAGCCCCAAGCCCTGCTGTGCGTCATAGGCTTCTCAGAACCCGGGTAAGTCCGGACGCAGATGCCGACGCAATTAAACTAAGGCCAGTCTAATACTCTGGTATTAAAAAATTACATCATGCTAACCCCCAATGGTCATTTTGGAATATGTCATTTTAGCTCTGTGATAACCCAGATTTGCCTTATGGTCTGTTTGGGTAATCAACAGAGAGCCATGGTGGGGGTGGTGGGTCAGGGAGTTGGAATCAAATATAATCCAGGGCTATGTCATTCTTCGATGTCGCCATCGCACTAGATCATCCCACAGGCATGATGTCATAATGGCCAGGGGGCAAAATGGCAGCTTGCTATGGGGGGAGATTGCAGGTTGATTACACAACGCAACACTATACACAGCTTGCCACTGTCCATTGCTTTTCTCTCTCTCCCTCCTCTCGTTTGTTCTCTCTCTCATTTTCCTTCTCTGTCTTTTCCTCTCTCTCTCCATCTCTCTCTCTCGCTCTTTCTCTTGCTCTCTCTTAAACACATACACACACATGCACACACACACACACACACTCCTCTCTCTCTCTCTCTCTCTCTCTCTCTCTCTCTCTCTCTCTCTCTCTCTCTCAGGCTCCAGTATGAGATTACTAGATAGCTATGAGGGTACACATCACTCACGGGGGTCAGAAGGACCAGCAGTTCATGGGGCCAATGGAGTGCTGATGTCCTTTAGTAGGGTCATGTTGCTGTAAAAGACACTTGTGTGACCAGACCAGAACAGAACTATGCATGATGATGGAAACTTCATTTTTCAGATGCCTTAGCTTAGCAAGCATGCTAGCACCTGACACAGTACTTATGCAATATAGCCTACCAGTACCCACCTGTCTGCCATGCTCTCTTGTAAAGTCATGGTGAGGACTAAACGGGAACGCCTGGCAGCCGGAAATGACGTTGAAATCTCGCCGTTATGTCGGTTGCCTAGTAACAATGTCAAACAACCTACTTATAAATACCTCTAAACAATCTAAAAACATTTTTAAAACTCTAAAAATGAATACTTAAATGGGGGGGGGGGTTGGGAAATATTTATTTGGTTTTGTAAATGTAACAGTACCCGCGAGATTCTGTGAGAGTGTACGGTAAAGCTTTACTGTTGAGTTTTTACCCAAAGTCAGTTATGCAATATAGCCTACCACCTGTCTGCCATGCTCTCTTGCAAAGTCATATCTTTGTAGGCTATCTAGACTGGTGTCCTTCACTGCGTAGGTGTGAGAGGTCACACAGCAAGCCTGAGCCTATAAGGTTACATACATACTGACTGGTTTTGGCTGAGTAG
>JAODXP020007461.1:50000-55000 GCA_027497455.2 Sardinella longiceps | reverse complement strand
ATGTTGTAATCATTTCCAGTCAGTAGCACTGCACAGCAATACAGTCTGCCTCTTGTGCTTTTGATAAATCATTTATACTGTACATCTGAAGGCCCTAAACTGTGTTTTGTTTATATCGTGTGAGTCAACAAAGGCACAGGACTGCCCCCGGGGTGCGGCGGGGCTCCAGATGATTCTAGCTAAGTTCCCGTAAATAACTCTGTAATGTAATCGGGGGATGAGGCCCTCCCTCGCATCAAACTTTAATCAGCTATGACATACGGCTACAATGATACCTGTACCAGGTAAGGGAGAAACAGAGGAAGAAAATTGAATGAGTGTGTGTGTGTGTGTGTGTGTGTGTGTGTGTGTGTGAGAGAGAGAGAGAGAGAGAGAGAGAGAGAGAGAGAGAGAGAGAGAGAGAGAGAGAATGGGGAAAGAGGGATACAGTCTACGGTCAAGGGAGAGAGAGATTGTTGAAAGAGGGATACAGACAGGGTCGAGGAAGGTAGAGGCAGCTAGAGAGGCAGATGATGAAAGATTATTTCAAAGAGAGAGAGAGAGAGAGAGAGAGAGAGAGAGAGAGGGATGTGTAAAAACCGAAACAAAGAGAGAGAGGATGAGAGAGCCATAGCGGATGGATGATCGTCACTGGCTTTAAACAGCACATGTAGTTGCTGAACAAGCTGCATTATTTACAAGGGGAAAAGTGTGTGCTAACACGGGGGTGTATTCCTACAGAACGCGTCTCATTCCCCCGGTATCACTGTTTCAGATGTTCCTCCTCCTATCCCTCTCCGTTTTCCTGCTCATTTTCTACATAATTTACACCCTTCTTCTTCTCCCAGACACTCATTTCAGCCCAAAAAAGCACTGTGTATTACTAAATATTTAAAAACTACTGATTATTAAAGAAGACATCACACTAAACAACAAATCAATTCTCATACACATGCTCTGTTTCCGATCTCCTGTTTACATCACATCCCTAACTTTGCAAACGAATGTTTCATTCTTTCTTCCTTGCCCACTTTTTGTCACTAATTCCCTCACCCCCTTCAATGTCTTTCTCTCTCTTTCTCTCTACCACTGTTCATTCATTCTCTCTCTCTCTCTCTCTCTCTCTCTCACACACACACACACACACACACACACACACACATACACATCTGCCTTCACTGTCTGCTTCACAATAAACAGTCCTATGCATCTCTAGCTCTTTCGCCCTTCTCTCATACGCTCCTTCTATGCTCTCTCTCTCTCTCTCTCTCTCTCTCTCTCTCTCTCTCTCTCTCTCTCTCTCTCTCTCTCTCTCTCTCTCTATTTGTGTGTTCTTTATCGACACAAGAGGTAGTTGATTGCTTTACCAAAGCATACATTGAAAGATACAAAATAAACAAACTCTGCGTGTGTGTGAGTGTGAATAAAGTCTCTCTCTCTCTCTCTCTCTCTCTGTCTCTCTCTCTCTCTCCCCCCTGTTTCTGTGTGTGTGTGTGGGCAGGTTTGACATAGTAGCTTTCGAGGGTCAGTCACTCCTCTCTCTGCTGCCTCTTGACATTTACTGCCGTTAGCCCATTGGTTTTTCCCCGAAGTGGAGGATGTCTGGCGCACACACTTTGCACACCCCACACACTTCTTCTGTGCTTGCTTGTGTGTGTGTGTGTGTGTGTGTGTGTGTGTGTGTGTGTGTGTGTGGTAAACACATGCTGTCTTACGATGCCTCATAGAAAGGGCCCTTTGTTGACCACAAACACAGGACTGTTCTAAATACCCAATGATGACAGGCATGGTGTGAGTGTATGTTTGTGCTTGAGTGTGTGTGTGTGTGTGTGTGTGTGTGTGTGTGTGTGTGTGTGTGTGTGTGTGTGTGCGTGCGTGTGTTTTGTGACAGTTCTTTGAAAGTGTGACACTAGTTCATAGCATCAGGTCATGTATGTCTGATCCATGAGCTAAAATGCCTCCCTGTTTTTCATGGAGGCACCTTGTCTTCTTCACTTTGAAAAACACTATTTATCCAGTCTGAGGTACAGCATGTGGAAGGAATGATTGTGCATTCAGGGCTTTTCTCTGGAGCTATTAATATTTCAGTGGCATTTCTCTTCAACTTGATTCCCCCCCCCAAAAAAATCATTAAAAACATCATAATATATTTAGACCAAAAGAGAAACAGTGGAGAAAGCTGGGTAAGCTGCATGCCTCTCTGCTGTCTCTCTCTCAGGCTTTGACACAGCAAAAACTCCCCCATTTAAAACACTCAGGAGCGACTGGGACATTTAATCTGCCGTTACCCAATACCATACAACACCGCAGGAAAGTACATCGCACGGCACACCATGCCCCTGTTTATGCCCCGTGCCCATGGCCGTGCCCATGCTTGTGTAACCCTTAGTGAGGCTGGACGCCAGGTGGGTAGGATGCCAAGCAGTGGTGATGGCACAGAACATGAGAAAATATGAGATGGGTGAATGGGAGGGAGGGGTGGGATGTGAGCTTACCAGTGTTCTAGAATTATGGGCAAGGCTGGTAGGTCTGTGCTGGGTGTGGTGGTGGAAGGTGGTGTGTGTGTGTGTGTGTGTGTGTGTGTGTGTGTGTGTGTGTGTGTGTGTGGGTAGGTGTGGGTGCAGGGCACACACCCACAGGGGAGGTTGTTTGTGCCAGAAAAAGAATGCATTCACAACCAGCACAACCAAACACCTGCAAGCACACAAGCACATGCAAACTTTAGCAGAAAATGCAAATGCAGGAGGTCATGGAAACATTGCTCAGCTCTTTTATGTGTGTGTGTGTGTGTGTGTGTGTGTGTGTGTGTGTGTGTGTGTGTGTGTGTGTGTGTGCGTGCGTGTTTGTGTGTGTGTGTGTGTGTGTGTGTGTGTGTGTGTGTGTGTGTGTGTGTGTGTGTGTGTGTGTGTGTGTGTGTGTATGTGTGGTGTAGGGGGTATGTCTGTGATCTGAAAATGCCACATTCAAATTAAATATTAAATCTCACCTACAGTATATGGACATCCACATAAACACAATTGGGCCTCTTACATAAACTCAATTAATCTTTTCCATTAGAGACCAGAGGGTTGTGTGTGTGTGTGCGCGTGTGTGTGTGTGTGTGTGTGTGTGTGTGTGTGTGTGTGTGTGTGTGTGTGTGTGTGTGTAAGTAGGGGGTGGTGGGATTGTGTTAATGTGCTTGGTCCTGTGCTGAGCAGCCATGTGAGATGCATGGGATTACTCTACAGCAGCACAGCTATCGCCTGTGGTTCACACGACCCCCCATGACATCATCCCTGCAAGCACACGCACGGGGGGCACGACTCAAACGGTGTCGTCATCATCATCATCACAAGCAGCTTTGCTGAGCGCAACAATGAGCCGGCCCGGCATGGGACTCATCAACTAGAATTGGATTTAAAAACCCAATCAGCATCACCATCTTCATCATCTTCACAATCACCTTTATCACCATGGTGAGCTAAATGATCATCATCCTCATCATCATCCTCATCATCATCATCATGTTACAGATGCTGTTTGTCATTTTTTGTTTACTTTTCTTCTGGTCAACAGGGAGAATGATGATTCTGAAGACCAGACGTAATCAAAGTCTTCCGAGGACAGATTCAATCTGGACGGGTGGGTGGATGGATGGATGGATGAAAGGAAGGATGAACGACTCAGGGCCCTGGAGCGCTGATCTTACGTAAACTGGCTCAGTCTTGCCTGTCTGTACGAAGAAAGAAACTGACCTCATTTGCTACTGTGTTGTGATCCAGTCCTATCGTGCTGATGCATGTTACAATGGGGAAATTTAAGCTTGCTTGACCTAGCAGTACAGCACTGCAGGCAATTCTCTCTCCTCTCGTTCCCCTCCTTTCTTGCCTTTTTTCTCCTGATTTGCAAGCCTTTCTCATTTAATACACCTCTAATCCCAATCCACACCCTCAATCCAGCAAAGCACTGACGTCTGCGAGATTGCAACCCTCTCTTACGTAAACTTGGGCAGGCTATCAAATGCGAAGCTTTGGGGTAAAAAAACAACAACAGTCCTGGGTGAGAACAGTTTGCACAAATTAATGATACTGCTGATAGTTCTGAGAAATTCTCTCTTACCCTCTCTCTCTCTCTCTCTCTCTCTCTCTCTCTCTCTCTCTCTCTCTCTCTCTCTCTCTCTTTCTCTTGCTGTCTCTTAAACACACACACACACACACACACACACACACACACACACACACACACACACACACACACACACACACACACACACATGCATACATAATCACATGCCTAAGTAGGAGACCTCCATTTCCTGCCTTTGCTTTTAAGTCATGCCTATGTTACTCACTGATGCTTCCGCTTCCTCTTTGCCTTTCTTTCTTTCCTTCCCCCTCTTTGTCCATTCATCCCTTTCTCTCTTTCTTTCTTTCCTCCTCTTTGTCCATTCATCCCTTTCTCTTTCTTATGTGTCTCCTTCTTTCCTCACATTTCTCTCCACTTGGCCCCTGAAGGCCTGGCCTTTAGGCCCTACACACACACACACACACACACACACACACACACACACACACACACACACACCCCTCCAATAGTGGTGCGAAAGTCTCTCTTTTCTCTCTCTCTCTCTCTCTCTCTCTCTCTCTCTCTGTCTTTCTCTCACAATCACAGACACACACACACACTACACATTTTCTCTATTTCCTGCAGCTACTGCTACTATGTTATTCAGAGAGGGCCGTTGCGTAAGTTGCTCTCTCTCTCTCTTCTCTCTCTTCCTTTCTTTCCCCTTCTCTCCCACTTTCCCTTGTTTGCCTTCTATCCCCCTCTTTCTTTCTCTCATTGGGCCTGTATTTGGGTTAATGCAGCAGCGTGGTGGACGCATTAGGATAGCAAAGCGCATGCACACACACACACACACACACACACACACACACACACACACACACACACACACACACACACACACACACACACACACACACACACATACACACACACACACACACACACACACACACACACACACACACACACACACA
>JAODXP020007461.1:0-35000 GCA_027497455.2 Sardinella longiceps | reverse complement strand
ATTCATGGTCTGGAGGTCCTTTAACCTGACACGATTATAGGGCTGGGGGGGGAGGGCATTCAGTTCTGGTGTGAAACTATTGGACAGCTCATCTAATCAGCTTCGCTTATTGGCCAGTAGTCTCTCTACCGATGTAAACCCGCCCCAGAAGACCATCCCCAGACCATGGATATGGATGAACATTTGTATTATGGGCGGACTATGTCAGGCTACTGTCGCAATGCACTCCAGTTGTACACAATTCTTTAGAGGTCGGTAATATGAACAGAAAGTTCCAGAATGCAAAGGACACCGATTGAAAGTACACCAATACAAAGTGCACACTACACAAGTGTATTGAATTATACAAAGACAACATAACAAAGCCTCAGAAAATTGGCCTGACATAGCCCGCCCATAATACTGCTGTTCATCCGTATTCATGGTCTGGAGGTCCTTTAACCTGACACGATTATAGGGCGGGGGGGAGGGCATTCAGTTCTGGTTTCTTGCTTTCTTGACAACTCTAACTCAGAGTGACTCTGCTGGAGGGGATGGATTGGAGGTGTGTGCCTTGCACTGAAGGGTAGAGTGGGAACATAGCATGACTGGAAGAAGAACAAGCATCTAGGGCTCAATGGTGTTTTTTGCCTCCAACAGCACCTTCCAGGCAGCATAGCCTAAAAGGCACTAAACCCTCATCCTAACCCTAAACTGAGTGGAGTAGTGCCTTGAAGGCAGCACTGCCTGGAAGGCACCATTGAGGGCAAAAAATACCAAAGACCACATCTAGGCCTACTAAAAAGCTCTTTCTCCAAAGCATTCCTCCTCTGTGAGGGAAGATAGGCAATTCTAGGCCAGAGCCTCAGATTCACAGTGACATTCATTTCACCCACAGGACTCTGAATGATAGATGAAAATAGAGACAGGGAAACAGAACAAAACAAAACGTAAAACACATAAAGTGGTGATGCACGTGCAGCCTGGGTTGGAGAGTGTCAGTGTGTCCCAGCAGATCTTAGCGGAACAGGTGGCATGGCATCAGGGTGTTCCTCCGCTTGATCAACACAATACAACAGCAAAGCAATCAATCCCCCAGCAGCAGCAGAAGCCAGGGAGCCATGCGAGGCCAAGCAGAGCGGAGCGGAGGGGCAGCATTTCCTGGGATTATAACTGTGAGTAAACGAGATTACAGTGGATCATACATACAACTGCCCCAACAAACACACACAAGCTCTCTCTCACACACACACACACACACACACACACACACACACACACACACACACACACACACACACAACACACACACACACACACACACACACACACACACACACACACACACACACACACACACACAGTTAAATCCCAACACAAAACCATCATTGAGAAATAAAAGACGGAATAATACAGCTGCACAATTAAAAGGCTTTAGTTTGCCAACATGCGCCTGTACTTCCGGCATGAGGTCAGTGTATGTGTTGTGTGTCGTGTGTGTGTGTGTGTGTGTGTGTGGGGGGGTTTCTGTTAAGAAGGGTGTAAACGTTTGCATGAAACACTCATCTCTTTTGTCCATCTGTGACTGAACAAAAGAAGGACAGTGTGCATGAACAGATGAACAGGCTAGACGGCGGACGGGATTTGCTGGTGAGGTTATTCGTGGATAAACTAGGCACACCATGCCTACGGCGTCTAGGAAGTGTGTGTTCCCAGACAGAAGGTGTGTGTGTGTGTGTGTGTGTGTGTGTGTAGGGCAGGAGAGGGCAATGACGCAAAGGGGCATATTGAGAACAGCACGTCCCAAAAATCGCAAGTCAAACGCTCCAAAACATCTGGCTTAGCCTAGCTCCAGGAACGCCGGTTAGTGAGTTACTGTACACAGCGCACGGCTAGATCAATGCATTTCAACATTATGGAAAATTCTTTCCGTTCAAGTCTTGAAGCACCATCACAGGGCCGCCAGCAGGCAGGGTGGAGGGGGAGTGAGTGAGTAATTTTGACCACCTGAAGTTTATTGTTTATGCCCATTGGCTTGACTTCAACGGCGCGCGGCTAAGAATAGAAGCTTCCCCGCCAAGCGAGCTTTACACAGCTGGTGTTGTGAGCACCCAGAGCCTCTTGTTTGAGATGGGACGTGTTGTTTGAGGGATAGCGCTTGACTCCAGAGGTCGTGTTTTTCCTCTCCTTGCTCGGAAGCCTCTCTCGTAGGCTATGTGTGTGAACTTGTAGGTCTTCCAAGACCTGAGAACTGATGACTTACTGGTTGATTCCAGAACATGCCGGAAACAATCGAATGCAGATGCGCCCGACATGGGCAACACCTAGGTCACGGCAAGGCAGGTTCAATTGCATCTGTTATCTGGAACATTCTTAGAATATTCCCTCTAAACAAGAAGTACAGTGAAACTAAAAGCATTTGGTAACACTTTGATAACTTAAATCATGTTAATGGCTGTTGTCAGCAGGTGTTGTGCAGTTTGTAAAATGCAGACTTTAGGATGCAGACATAAAAAAAAAACACTTATGACACGTAATGACAAAAATGAATGTCATTGTCATTAATCTCTAAACCCTCACTATGCAGAATCGGTCAATCCACCTCTTTTTTTTCAGTTTGTGCCACGTTTGGTTTGCATTTTTTTCTACAGAGCTCCTATGATCAGCTATTCCTTCGCTGTTAGTGCTCCCATTTTTACCTCCGCCAAGGAGATTATGTTTTCACCAGCGTCTGTCTGTGTACAACATTACTCGAAAAGATTTGGGTGAAATTTTCCGATAACGTGTGTACGGGGAAACTGATTCAATTTTGGTGATGATCAGTGATCCAGAACACCATCTGGAAGC
This sequence comes from Sardinella longiceps, assembly GCA_027497455.2. Classification (NCBI taxonomy): domain Eukaryota; kingdom Metazoa; phylum Chordata; class Actinopteri; order Clupeiformes; family Clupeidae; genus Sardinella; species Sardinella longiceps. The sequence goes on along the minus strand of JAODXP020007461.1, from coordinate 32,174 downwards.
TATATTGTGTCTTTGACCACATTGCCTTGTCGGAGGTCTGCGCTCTCCGCTCTCGCTTTTCCAGTTTTTTAAGAGATGCCCTGATAACTCTGACAATACGTCAGTCCAGATACACTTGTCAGAGTCGAAACTGCCACCAATCAACCTACTGTATGAAGTGTTATAAAAGCATCACAATGACTTGTTACCTTTTACATTGAGGTCAATTAAGCTAAAAATAGTTGCATAGTTCCTGTTTAAGATATCTGTCATGTTTATGTTCATAACAGGCATGAGTCACCCTTATGTAGGCACCTTCAAATAAAGTGCTACTGGGAGGTTTACCATAAACAAGTTTTACCATCATCATCAAGTTCACAATGATGATTACCTCTTATGTTACCTCTTTCCTTACAAGTTTTACGAGAACTTTTATAATGTGCAGGGTCGGTTCTAGCCTCTTCACCGCTCTAGGCCAGATTTGTGTTTTGCCCCCTCTTTTCAAGAAAAACAAGTAAAAAAACTGAAGAAATAAATGTCATAAATGTATTGTGATGCCCCTAGACGATCGCCTAGTTCGTCTATGCCTAGAACTTTTATAATGTGCATTTAACAATAGTACAAACTTTGTCAGACAAAAATCTGTTGCACATTCATTGATGTCATTTCCTTGTACAAGTTTAGCCAGGGGTGAGGGATCTGTAGGGGGCTTAATGGTGTGTTATTTTGGTTCTATTCATTCCCTATACCCATCATCTCTCAGTGTGTGTGTGTGTGTGTGTGTGTGTGTGTGTGTGTGTGTGTGTGTGTGTGTGTGTGTGTGTGTGTGTGTGTGTCTTACTCAGAGTGGCCATTACCATCCCTTCACTCTATCCATTATGTGCTAGTTTGAAAAACACTATGTGGGGAAATGATGCCCAGGCAGACACATTGTTCAGGTTGGCTGAATCACATAAAATGAAGGAGGTTAGAGGGAGGTTAATGCTGTGCTATTCACATTGATCAAGACCCATTCATTTCCACAGTCCTTTATTTGTCAGTGATCATCAGACAGCAGCACTCGACTGACACTGGGCCAGAGAAGGCCCAGAACAGAGCCAAAAGCACTTACACGACGGATATGAAAAGAGACACTACTTTTACGTTTTGAAAGTAGAGTTTAGTTTACTTATTTTTTACTCTAACAGCTGAGGAAAAGAAAAACAACATAATTTACAGCTTACTTCCTTCATTTGCACCACCTGCATTGCAAAGAATTTCCTGCATTATATTGAATTGTTGCATAATTAGTTGCATAATTAACTAGAAAAGCGCTCAGAGAGCGCGGACCTCCGCCAAGGCAATGTAAATTCCAGATCATGTTCTGGGTCACCAATCGCCACCAAAATCAAATCAGTTCTTGCTTGTCCCAATATACACATTGTCCGAAAATTTCATCCAAATCCGTGCAGTACTTTTTGAGTTATCCTGCTGACAAACGAACAAACAAATAAACAGACAGACAGACAAACAAGCAAACAGACAAACCAACGCGACCAAAAACATAACCTCCTTGGTGGAGGTAATAATAAATATATATAATATTTGAGCAGAATTGGTCTTTGGTTTTATAGGATCACTGTATGACTGTGCAGACACACTAGACTGTGACCTACTCACACTCACATTCAAAATGCCAAATACAAGTTGTTCTGTTCCTGCCTGCTAATCACCTGCACCTAGACAGTCACCTTCGCCATGCTAAATCTTCAGTGTGTGTGTGTGTGTGTGTGTGTGTGTGTGTGTGTGAGATGTTTGTGAGCAGCAGGACTTCCCACTGGGAGGACAAAAAAAGAGGTCTGGACAGCACCCACGGGGCAGGTTCCCATAGCAACCGGCTGGCTGATTTTGGGCGCCACCACATCCCCACAACTCACCTGCCCAGAACACAATAGTGGTGCCATACTGTGCGCTTCCAACCGAGGCGGCGGCGGCATTAGCCACCCAATCCTCCAATTAGCCTCAATCTTGTCAGAACCGTTTGGCACACGCCATGCAGTTTGGGCTGAAAGTCAACAGGGCCTGAGAGAGAGAGGGGATCAGATCAAGGAGAGGTCTCTTGGCATTCTAAAAGCAGCCTAAATGTCCAGTGACACAGTCAAAGAGGAGTCATTGTGACGCAACAGGACGTGACTTAGCCTACCCCGGACAGGACCCAAGGGAGATTGAGATGGGGGTGGGGGGAAGACTGCTGTATCCAGGGCCGTTTCAAGGTACTTGGGGGCCCTTCACTCCCCGTAAATACTTACATGAACCACATTGTTATAATGTATCATCAATATAATTATTTGTATTGTACAGTTGTCTAACTCCAGTTTAAAGTAATTTTTTTGTTGAAAAACACCACCAACTTAACTACTAAAATGATTAAACATTCAATTTTGGGGGCCCCTTTCAGCCTGGGGCCCCAGGCAATTGCCTGGTTTGCCTGCCTTGTTGCGACGGCCCTGGCTGTATCAAGCAACCCTGAAGGAGAGGAGAAGGATTCCTTTGACTGTTACCTAACTAACTCCAACATGTGATTAAAGGCAGAAGACAATTATCCTGACTGCATCCTTGACTGCAAAATTATCCTGCATCCTTGACTGCAAAATTATCCTGCATCCTTGAATGCTTTTTCTGTGTTTGTTAATTTAATTGAGCATGTGAGTGAAATGATATAACTCCCGTTGTGCACAAACAGTCATATAAGGACATGGCTTCAGTGGCACTGGATGATTTTTTTTTCTTCTCTATTTCATAATACTGGGTTCTCACTCCTCCGGAAGGGATGAATGACTTTGAATGATGAAATTGCTAAAGTGTAATGATGCAAGCAAGTGTTAATTTGATTCTACATGATCAAACAACATTTTTGCTAAAACAGAGAGGTGATGGGGAGGGTAATTCTTTTTCGGTTAAGCCAAAGAGGCACAGCAGCTCCCCTGGGTTTCACACAAACTTTTTCTGAAGGTCACCTGAGAATTGGCTCCCCCTAATTAACCTGAGGTGGTTTGATCCACACTGAATTGATGATCTGCCTCAAGAGCAGTCAGAAGCTCTAAATTCAATTACAGTGAAGGCCTAAAAAACAGACCAAAAAAAAAAAAAACGTAGAAAAAAAAGTCTTGTTCCCTTCATAATAAATAACAGCTGACTGGACTGTAACCACAGAATGCCAAAAGGATTGTGTAATTAGATCATAGAATGAGGGACTATTTATTCAAGCACAGATGAATAAAAGGTGGACGGATGGGAGAGAGGAATTGGTGCTGATCACTATAGAAGTTATCCTAGCTAGCATGCCCTGCCACTGTTGTATAGGGCATCAGTCCACTTCCTCCCTGGAGAGGATACTTGATGTTCTTCTCAGAAAGCTCGCTCGCACTCCTAAGCCCCAGCTCCAGCTCCCCACCTCATCCCACCCCTTTTCCTGATATCAGACCTCTCTCTTCCTATTCCTTTGATGGACATGTTGCGTCGTGGGGCACACCGACCTGAGACTCCACAGTTCCCTGTCTCTTCACATCTGCGTCACAATTACTGCCTGTCTGTTGGAGCCACAGTCACCACGGTGATGCCGGGAGACGGGAGTGAGTGAGCTCCATGTTCCGGAACAAGGGATGGAGGATGGTGGGTGGGTGGGGGTGGGGGTGGGGTTGGTGGGTTGTATCCTGGCAACCACTGCTGGTTGTGAAAGGTGCATGGGGGTGACCAAGGAAACAACGGCACCTGAGGTGATTTGGGAGTCTTTCAGGAAGTGTACAGCCCCTCTCCTGCGGTTTAAAAGACTAGTTTTAGACCTCTCCTGAGACCTTTAATAATGTTGATACTCTAGGGCCTTGATTGCAGCCAACAGAAAAAGACAAATATAGCAACAGGTTTGAATAACTGATAAGGCTGGCTGTTTTGTTTTACTATCTGAGAGTAAACATTATGGTGGTTTTTACTCCACGAATATTCTAAAAACACCTTCTTTTTTTCTTTCCTTCACTGTAGTGAAGCTGTGGTGTCAACAAGATAAAAAAAAATATTTCACTTTCAACCACATACCGGATGTTTTGAGTTCTTCTCCATACTTGTTGCTCTTGTATCCAAGCAACAAAGCAAAATATAGACCACAACATTTAGAGGCTAAAGAAAGCACCCATAATGTTAGATGACACAGACACACACATATGAGAAGTATGTGTGTTATGCAACATACTCCTATAAAATATTTGGTAACACTTTATTTGAAGGTACCGTCATAAGACTAACATGACACTGTCATTAACTATGACATGAAGTTGTCATGAATCTGTCATAAACTTTATACACCTGTCATGACTTCTGTCATTAAGTGTCACCCGGTATTCGTCATGGTTAGGGTTAGGTTTAGGGTTAGGGTATGTCAGAAGTCATGACAGGTGTATAGGTGTAAGTTTATGACAGATTCATGACAACTTCTTGTCATAGTTAATGGCAGTGTCATGTTAGTCTTATGACGGTACCTTCAAATAAAGTGTTACCAAAATTTTATTTATTTTGTTTTGTCTCAAACTATCAGTGGCAGATCATGAAATAAAGGATTATAATGTATTTTCTTGGGTACCATGTAGGAAGATGGCCCTTTGGCCATCTAAGTAGACGTTGGCCCTTTCAGTAGAAGTTGAACTCAGAGTAATGATCATTCACATGAATGAAATATCACCTCATATACTAACTTGCCTGGTAGAAGCATCCATTTCAACATAGTGGAAAAGCACAGAAACTTCCTGTGCTTCATTCGTGGAATGTTTACCACTGTCTAGTTTCTGTTTGCACTGCGTAAAGCATAATAAATAAACCACTAGCAGCACACATAGATCAAAGCACAGACACCTAAAGGCCATAAAATATCCTTATCTCTTTTAATGCTCTGGTAAACACCACAAACACACACACAGTGGATGTTTCCTCCCCTCCTTTCTCTCTCTCTTTTCCCCAGCAGAGGAACAACGTGTTCCTCATCATGCCAAACCTATGGCAAAACAGAACATCTTGAGATGGACTCGAGTGGGGTACTGTACATACCGCTTCCTCTATGTCCCAAGAACCAAGAACAGAATGTCTTCCTCACCACATGGCTAAATTGAGGAAATTCACCACCATAAAACAATTGCGTGGTGGACGACTTGGCAAGCGGAAGATTTTCCATTGGAAGACTGACCATCTTGGATTAAGGGCACATTTCACACCATAAAGGACAAGGGTCAGGGTCATCCTCCTAGCAATAGTGGACCTGACCTCTCAGCACATTATGTGCAGAAAGATTTATTCACTAAATTTCAAGTATTTAAATAAAAACTCAGCCGTTTTAAGATACGTTTTTGGGCCTTTGCCTGTATGTCACCACTGACTAGGAGGACAGTGAGGGAGAAATAGCAAGCAGGACAGAGATGGGGATTGGGAAATGACTGCGTTTTGGAGTCTTAGGGTGCTTTCACACCAACAGCATTTGGTGCGCACCAAACTGTCCATTCGTACCAAAAGTCCTTAGTTCGGTTCGTTTTCGTTGGTGTGAAAGCGTCAATCGCACTCGGGTGCGCACTAAATCAAGTGAACCGAGACCTCCAAAAGAGGTGGTCTCGGTTCGCTGAATCGTACCAAATACCAAACTCTGGTGCCTTCATTTCCTCCAGGAGAAAATGCCGCTACGTCACTCGGACCAAGTTTGGTTCGTTTGCCGGTGTGAAAACAGACCACACTGCTGTCTGTATGCTACATTGTAACAATTTCACTGCTTGGTCCGGACCAAATAACCGAACTAGCTGTGTGAAAGCGCCCTAACTCGGGTCCCAAGGGACTCTGAGACCCAGATGTGCTAGGCCTAGTGCTTCAGCCAAGATCTTGTTAGAGGCTTCATGTATTTTCACTTGATACAAAAGTGACAAAAATCTGTTCTAATCTGTGCTAATATAGCTACCAGGAAAGAGTCTATCTAGATTTTGATTTGATTTATTTGACCAACTCAGATCAAAATAAAAGTTTTGTAGCGTTAACATAATCAGTAGCCTCACTCACTTACTTCAGAATCGTTTGTATGTTTGTACATTTGTACATTTGTACATGTACACATAGATTTGTATGAGTGTTTGTACCAAGTACGCAAAGCCCTCTCTAATGGCAAGATCTAGCTACGAAAAAAAGTGTTTTCCTTCAAAGCAACATTTATGCTCTGTAGCATAAACCTCACTGGTAGTTTAGTGGAGTGGTTCTCAAACTGGGGTCGGGGGACCCCCAGGGGTCCGTGGAACATTGCCAGGGGGTCCCTGAAAAAGTTTGCTCTTGGGCATCAGTAGACCTACAGAAAACCACTTCCTCATTGTCATATTTTGCCACATGCAATTACATGCCTATTTAACCTGAAAGAAAAATAGTTATCATTTTTTGGCGATCAAGAGGGGGTCATCGAAAAAAATTCACCTCCATGAAGGTTCCCCGACCTAAATAAGTTTGAGAACCCCTGGTTTAGTGTAGCATTACCTCCAAGTGACCTACTGTGCAGAGGTACAGTAGTAGCCTAGTACTAGCCCCCAATGATCGCTGTGTCATAGTGTAGTATGATAAGGCTATTAGATTCACGGATCAGGGTTGCCAAAAATAACTTGGCATCAGGTGTACTTCTCCTTAAAGGACCTGGGGGAGTAGAGGGATGGGGCAGGAGCACTCAATGAGTGTACCCTTGTCTGTGAGTGTAGGTTTGTGTATCAGTGCATATATGTGTGTGTGTGTGTGTGTGTGTGTGTGTGTGTGTGTGTGTGTGTGAGAGAGAGAGAGACAGAGCATGTGTAGAAGTGAGTGTGTGTGTGATCAGGTGTGTGAGTGTGTATGTGTGTGTAACAGAGGAGTGTTAATGGGAGTGGGAGAACATTTTTTGGCCGGTAAATGATCAGGTCTTACCTGGCAGGTACAATATTGATTATTATCTTATTCCACAAAAACGTAATCGAATTTCATTTCGGATTCGTCTCATACAACCTGACAACTCACATTTGGGTTCAGGCGGTTCATACCAAACCAAACCAAATTTTTACTTGCATGCGTTTGGCCATTGGCAGGTCAGGTGGGTCAAAAAGTGAATTTGATACCGTGTGTGTGTGTGCACATGTGTTTGTGTGTGTGAGAGAGAGATGACTGACAGTGGAAACACTGGGGGATGGAAAGAGGGGATAATGCTGTACTGCTGGGGCTCTGTGTGTGTGTGACGTCGCTCCCGTGAGAACATCCTGCTCTGCTGCAGCACCAGCCGTGTGTGTGAGTGTGTGTGAGGAGTGTGTGTGAGGAGTGTGTGTGTGAGGAGCCTGACTCACCGCTTCACCAGCAGGCCTCGGCGGAAACAGCAAAGCAGATAACGCCGGCAAATCTCCGCCGTGATGCAGGCACGCTTCGCCGTGACGCCACAACGTACTACGAGTATGAACTGCATGAACCCAAGTGTGAGTTGTCAGGTTGTATGAGACACATCCGAAATGAAATCCGATTACTTTAGCGTGGAATAAGATAATAACCAATATTGTATTGTCATTAATAATAATGATAAAAATAAAATTGAATGTCCCCACACTACTCCCGTTCGCTTTTTAAATTATAAAAATTCACCAAGTGCGTGTAGCTTGAAAACGTTCACTTGGTGAATTTTTTTTTTTTAAAAAAGCAAACAGGATTAGTGTGCGGACATTCAATTTTATTTTTATAGTGGTTTGAACTTTGAGTCCTGCACCTACGTGTTGGATGTGCCCACCACTATCTTGCTTCATTAATACTAATGACAAATAAACATGATACAAATAAATAAATAAATAAACACTCAAATAGGACAAATAAACAAAAAATAAAATGCAAATCAAACAACAACAACAACAACAGCTGCATCAGGCCTTCAGGCTGATTGCTTGTTTAGAGTGACCAACTGGATGTTTGGAAACAAACAAAAGCTGATCAGACTACGGTTTGCGTGACCTTTCTGAGGCTCAATGTACTGCAACGGCTGCACATTTCATCCGAAAGGGTAGAGGTCAGGTGAAAGGGATTATCGGGTCTACGTCAATCTTGCCTTATTCTCAGATTATTTGGTTCAGACTACTTCAGCCCTGTTTCATAACATTTACTCAATTTCAAGATTGCAAGCATACAGACTCATGGTATGTCTGGAGCATGTAATTACAGATTACTTCCCCCAGTAATCTGCCATTGGTCGATTTAGGCCTATTTAATGCGTAAATCTTAGGCCTATATTATGCAATTTGAATTTGTATTGATCTGATGTATTAGGCTTTGTGGTGCAAGTTGGACACTTAATAAGGCTGTCAAGGCTGAAAAGCTTTTACAATTGCAACTGTCCAATCTCACACACATATTTGGATATCTATACACAAACAGCTAGCATTCACACAGCACATGTTCACTTCATATGATGACAAACACACAAAGTGGTGCCATACTCAAGAAATTTTCACTACTCAACTGTTTGATTGCACACCCACCCACGCACACACACACACACACACACACACACACACACACACACACACACACACAATGTACCATCTGGAATCACCATTAGGTTGAAAACACAGATTCCACAGGGTTCAAAGACAGGTTACATTTAAAAGAGTGCCAGTACACAGCAATTACAGTCTGATTCAGAGTCTGATTGGTACAACACATACTGTACATGCTTCCATTGTATACCGAGAACCAGACCTAGGTCACCCAGCAGGCAAGTTGACAAGAGATCATCATCATCTTGAAAGTAAGAGAGCCATAGAAACATGCCTCAGAGGTTTCACTACCACAACTTTCTGTCTTCGAGGAACAAGTTTGCCCACATTCATTGAATAATAAGCACAGTTAATACAGTACATTCCCTTTCGCTTCAGGAGAGAAGGGACATATTTTAAGTGCCTTTGATTATGAGATTTAAAAGAAAACACTTTTTAGGATGCATAATTGGGTGAGTGTTCGAATTAGGCTACTGTTCTGAGATCAGAGAAATGTTTCAGCAGATAATGGCACAAAAACTCTGCAGTGATGATGGCGTAAACGTCACAAGTGACATCACAAAGCATTGTGCGTATGCATGGTTGAGCATGTTTCTGTACCAGGAGTCATGGAGCCAGTATAAGATGTGCCGTCCAGTAAGCAAAATCAAGAGGCTAATTTTTGTTATGGCCTGTTGTTTTTCCTGCACATGGAAATGTTTCAGCCTCAATTTTGCAAGACAATTGAAATGCACATTGTGGCTTTGGGAGTGCATCTGTCATGACGTAAATACATAAATTCCTTGAGAGGGGTCAGGAACTGTACACAGTGTGGCCTGCCCTCGCCATAAGCAATGCTGGCAGCAGGCCTGCATTCCTCTACCTCAGGGTGTCATGCTCGATCACTATCACCTCCAGTAAGTTTGGGTGGAGTGAGGAGTGTCCCCGCACACACACTCACACTCACACACACACACACGTTCACCTGTCACACCACTGCCCTTGGGCATGGCATGTCTCAGTCTCTCTCCCTCCCTCCCTCCTTGCACCCCTTCTCTGTACACGATGTCCTCCAGCCTCTCTGCAAGTCTGCTCTGCTCTGCTCAGCTGATGGGGAGGGACGGAGCCGCCGCCCTCACAGCCGTCGCACACAAAGGCATCATTCACCGGCTCTCTCTCTCTGTATGATGAGAGTCTTATGCAACCCCCCTCACCCCCACCCTCCCTCCCTCCCTGCCTGCCTGCCAACGGCCAGCCCAGCACATCAAGGTCAAACGTTTTTGGTGCACTTGTGTTCCTGTCGCACTTCTGCTGACCTCAAGGGCAAGAGGAATGACGATAATAACTAAGACTGTGTGCAACCTTACGACTGCTTACCGTACTGTATATCCTGGGCTCTGCTATACTGCTGTGCCTTAATGACTCTGTCTAATTTATCCATCAGAAGCAGTTTATATAGGGGCACATGTTTTAGGTTAAGGTTGCAATTAAATGCCTATGAAGCTACTTATGCGGTCCATGTGTGTGGGGTTGTGCACAATTTGTATGCAATTTAACAGTTCAATCCTGTTTGTTGGAAGTCTGTGTTCTTGGAAGTCTACAAGTCTATAGGGTGTACATTGTGCGCTCTCTTGTATGAAACCTGACATTTCAATCCTATTGGTTGGTCGTCTGTATTCCTGGAAGTCTACATTTCGGCCTGCTCCTTGCAAATGCATTATTCTTGGAGGATGCATGGCTTTCCCTTTCCTGTTAATCTCTTACTTTATTTTAGTACAATAATGTGCATTATCATTGTGTTACAGCAAAGTGATACCGTAATTTCCCGACTATTAGCCGCGGCTAATACATTGATTTTGCAAAATTTCTTCTGCTATGAGGTTAAAACAGGGGGGCAGTTAATATGGTGTTAATATGGTTTTGTTTTTTTTAACTTGCATAAAACACTGTCCTGCGGCTTACACACAATGCGACTTATATACGGGAAATTACTGTAATGCACATTACATTACATGCATCTCTTCCTGATTCTTCACACCTTCCCTCTGTTGTTCAGATGTGCGCTTTCACGTTGTAACACCATGCATACTGTATAAGGCCATTCAGTCCTCTGCCCTCTACTACCTGGAACCCCATTAGGTGGATTACACTTCTTAAGAAGTAGTAGTGTGATTGCCGTCATCAGGGCAAATCCCTGAGGTATACATGGTATGCTGACACTGATCCTAACCTTCAACCCATAGCCTCAACCCAGAGAGTGGCTGGCTGGCTCTGGCTCGGACCTGGCCCTAATCTGGCCCTAATATGGCACTGATTTGGCCCCAAACAGAGCTGGGCTGGTAGTGTTCAGGTGTAGCCTATACCAGTATGACTGGAGAAAAAAGAGGATTCAACTAAAATTTCAACATCTCCTACTTATTGTACCCTTAAAGGAGAGTACCGGAGTGAATTCAAGCATAGCCCTGTTGAAAGAGCTTGCTAAATGCACTAGTTAGCGAGTGGAACAAAATAATTTGGTACAGCACAGACCGAACGCGAATGCAGAAGTCTGAACAGGCACTTTACACCTGAATCAATGGGACCTGACAGGGAACGAGTAAGATCTGAGGTTACATTGACTCAATGTAAAGTGTTTCGTGTTCGCGTTAGGTCTGTGCTGTTCGAAAATCTTTCATTTCATACTAAATATATTGCTATTAGAAGGCTCGTGCAGCAGGACTATGCTTAAACTTACTCCGGTATATTGCTTTAAATAGATTGCGTGGAACTCATGGGGAATGATAAATGACATGTTCCAAGTTAAAAGTACATCCTTTGACACTCATCAATGCCTCAGAGTTGAAAATATGGAGTTTGCCCATGACCAAGTAGTGCTTTAAAGTGCATTGCAAACCTAACACCTCGCCACCCGTGCCCACCTCCCCAGCATGGAAAAAAGTTCAGGCTTAGGATTTTTTTTCACTATCAGCCCCAAACAGAGCTGGACTGGTTCCAGAGCTAGCCAGTAGCTGGTAGGTAGTGCTGTACAGACAGGGCTAAACTGGAGGATGCAAAAGTTATTTGTTTGCATTCAAAGGGCTTTTATAGACTGTGTCGAGAGAGATTGATTGTTAGGTTCATACAGTAGCTGTTTCCTGAAAGGTTTCTGCTTTGAAGCTGTATTTGGCAACTCACCAAAGTCTACTCAATTTAAAGTCAAATTTCATAGAATTGTCATGTTATTCTGGGAATAGTACATGAAAAAGGCGATTTAGGGAAAAAAAAAAAAAAAAAAAACAGAATTCTCTAGATCCATCTAAAACCTGTAATCGTTGCTACAAAAATCCAGCACTCGGGATAGCTGCCTGTCGATCACAGCTGTGAGCAAGCCGCTGACAACATGCAGGGTACGAGGGAGGGGTTTTAGAGGCCGTTAGATGAGAGCATAGTAGAGACTCGGGGAGGGACCAGAGAGTTGTATGATGACTTGCTGAATACAGTTTTAATGTTCCATTTGCATGGTGGACAAAGTTGTAAACAGCACTCAAAATCTGATTAAAAACTACAGGAACAATGGGACACCTACTATATGTTAGTTCTACTACTTGATTGGGATTGGTTGAATCATGTGCTATTCCATTGTAAAATTCATGACATACCACAGCTCCTACCGCATTTCATTCTATATTGTTGTACCATTGGAGAGTGAATGGTGGCTGCACTTGTGTGGTACTTGGCCCACATTCAGATAGAGGAAATATGTGTTGGTGGAGGGGTTGTTGTCTATGAATAATTCCATACATTTCTTGTTATTGTGTCTTCAATGAGACCATGTCAAGTAAATAGTAACTAGTCCATTTTAGAAAAGCAATAAGCCACTCAAGTTTGGGGGTTGTAATCAACAATAACACAAGCAGGGCCGGTTCTAGCCTTTTTGGTGCCCTAGGCCAGATTTGAGTTTTGCCCCCTCTTTTCTAAAAATGCAAGAGAAAAACTGAAGAAAAGAAGTAAGAAATGTATTGTGATGCCCCCCTGATATTTGGTGCCCTAGGCGACCGCCTCGTTTGTCTACGCCTACGTTTGTCTACGGCCCTGAACACAAGATCATTGTCATCAGGAACTTCAACAGACTAAAAAATGGCATATTTGTAATGCTGTGATTCAGAGTCAGAGATCAGTCTGTCATTAGGGAAATGAGTCAATAAAGAAATGAAATTTGTCAACACTTTGTTTTGGCAACATATCTTGCATCTGTTTTCTGACTCACTGCCCAAAAACCAGACACAGCTCAGGCCAGCGTCCACTGATATGCCATCAGGACCCAATTAAATTGGCCTGCTTTTCTGTTCTGAATGAGATTATACAGTACATGGCAATCCTCCATGATTGAGTTACTGTTTGTTAATACACACTGAAAGTCAACTAAGGCCACATACAGTACAAGACAAGAGAGAAGTATGACTCAGCTCTGAATGCTGTGGAGCATTTGAGATCTGATGAGACACAAAATCCCCAAACTCTGTTTTCATCATAGTTCTCATGATAGTGTCTGATAAAGGTCTGGTTTATTTATTTATTTATGTATGTTTATTTATTGTTGATCTCTATGCGCGGAATGCTACGGAGACCTGAACGGAGACCAAAAAACCTGTTGCCATTGACAGCGGTTATTATAGTTTTTCAGCGGTCATTATACAAAAATAACTGACCTGCGAACGTTAAGGAGTCCCATTGAAAGTGAATGGAGCCTCCCTCAACATTCTAGAGACCCGTATAATAAGGGTGTTTGACTTGCCACGCCATATTTCTGCTTGTCCTACTGACCGGCTAGCATTAAACCAAAAAGGCGTGTTTTCAATTGCACACATGGGCTGCTGTTGGTCAACACAAACTCTTTTAACTCTTCACACAAACAGTTGAGTGTGTTTTGGTTAGTGGGGTTGGTTAGGGCGGGGGTGGGGGGTCTGTAGTAAACTACAGAGGCAAACAGTGTGTGTGTGTGTGTGTGTGTGTGTGTGTGTGCGTGTGTGTGTATGTGTTGGAGCGGCCTGCACAAAGCTACCATTGAGCACTGACCCCTGCATCCGCTGTGCTGGCTTTGGGCTTAGTGTTGCTGTTCAGGCCATAACTGTTAGTTAGGTCAGCCAAAGATATGGTGTGCCCCCCCCCCCACACACACACACACACACCACCACAGCCTCTCTCTCTCTCTCCCTCTCTGTGTGAGGGACCATTGTTTACTAATGATGGCAATCTGAGTCAGTGAGCACGCGGAGGTTCTGTGTAAGACCCAGAGAGAGCTCCTACTGTCTCCCCAACATAGATATTATGCACATACACACACACACACACACACACACACACACACACACACACACACACACAGAGAGAGAGAGAGAGAGAGAGAGAGAATGTACACAAAACCTCTTAGTCGGCACATCAAGACACAGAAGAAAAACAATCCATACAGGTATGCACATGGCCATAAATATATCATCAACATAGAGCTACAGCCAACATTCAATACTTTTTAGATTCTTTTATTTTTATTTTTTATTTTTTTTGCCCCTTCTGCTGAAAGTAGGTTTCAATGAGCAGCTTTGTTTTCGAGCTTTGTTATATCATACTGCCCCCTGGTGTCAAAAAATAAAATACATTCTGCCTATTCAATGTTTCTACACTAACTGCACTCAGATATAACTCCTCAGTTCAGAAATGGTAACAATTATCATATAGGTAGAAATGAAAAGAAATGAAAAACAGTTTTCTTTTCAAGTGATTTAAATAATACAATTATACATTAACATATTCAACACACAACACATTGCTTCATCATGCATGCAACATGCATACAGCCCAATATCACCCCCATTTCCATTACTCCACCTCCCATGCCACCGTCCCCCCCCCCCCCCCCCACACACCACCACAACTACCACTACCTCAGTCAATGGCATACAGAATGCATTGCAAGATAAAGAACTTTCACAGGACAAAGCTGCCTGACACCCTAACCCTGACACCAACAAAGAGAGAGAGAGAGAGAGAGAGAGAGAGAGAGAGAGAGAGAGAGAGAGGGTGCTTAATAGCTACTGATAACAGAAGCATTGAAGTCCCACTTCATTCATTTAAGTGCCTAGCGTCCCCAGGGCACAGAGAGGACAATCAGGATGGGAGGACGGTCAGGACAGGACACTGACCAGACCAGATCAGACCAGACAGAGTAATGTAAGGGTGTCTGGTCTAGTACTGCCACGTCCTTTGACAGCCTAATAACTTCAGTCAGTCAGTCGGTCAGGCTGCAGTCAGTGCAGATAAGAGGAGCTCGGGTGGCCCCGTCGCTATGGAGATTAGTATTAGCATAGTGCTACGCTCATCTTGTACAGACAGACAGACAGTGTCCGAGTCCTTGGCCCCAATGTGCTCCTTTGTTTGAGTTTGTCTACTGGTATGTAACTTACTGAAACTACACACTTCTTTTATTTGTCACATACAGTACTACACATAGATACAATATACAGCATGTAGTAAATTAATACATTCTGATGGTATATTATTTTCTTACAAATTCTGGAGGTAACGTAGGCCTATAGAGTGCAGAACAATAACAGACACCATTTTTTGTATGTAGCAGGCATTACATGTTAAGGAGACACTTTTGTTCACCTGTGGTGTTCCGGTCAAAAATAGTACAGTCTTACCTACAGATCAAATGGAGTTTATATTATATTATTCTATTCTATTACTATTCTATTATATTAATTAGTATATAGTCATATACTCCTATTTTTGCTTCAAAAACACAACTAAACACTAAAGTTTTAGCGAGCACAATTTGATGATAATATGTGTAACGGTATTATCAAGTTAAAACTACTTCTGTCATCAGAGCGCAAAAGTTGTAAACAAAAAAACAAACACAACTGGAGTGCTGATCTATGTTCCTCAGGCTGAGAGATTTGATGCTTAAAACTCAACACTGCCTCTCTGTGGTCAAACACATAGACGACCTGTGACAGTGATCAATTACAATGCATGCATTCATAAAAAACAGAATACCAAAAAATATTGTATGGAAAGTTCTCAAAATTTAAGACCTGGTGTTTAAAAAGGGTAATTTATTAGACCTAGCCTATGTTGTTACATTGTGGGGGTTGGTCTGAGACTGACAAGAATGCTTTTCTGAGAATAATCTAATCACCGCAGAGTCAAAACCATGACCAAACAGCTGCTTTTATTAGAGGATATCCACAAAAACATCATTAAGAGCACATAATGACTGCAACCTCACATTCCATTTTCTTCTGAGTTTCTTGGTACACCCATTCTTTGAGACAATGGCTTTAATTCCTCAGGCATGCCTTTGTTCAGTGGACATTGTATAGTCTTTACCTGGCTCTTCAACACACCTCTCACAAAGACGCCCTATTCATCTCTATTACAGCCAAAGAAGAGGTAAAAAAAAGAGCTTGAAAAGGCTCAAAGAAATGACAGAGAAAAAAATGAAAGACAGAATTGCAGAACCCTTTCCTTTGCCTGGAAAGGTGTCATGGAGTCCTTTTCATGGCACAAATATTCATTCAGCTCTCATTAGCAGTCAAGGACAGAGTAGGAGCTTCATTCTCCTTTTTCATCTGGCCGCCATTCCAAACGAAAACGAGGCTCGGGTGGTAAACTAGAAGAAGTGCCGACGGAACGTCAATAATTTCTCACAGATGCTGGACAGAAAATCTACTGCTGGTCCCCTCTCTTACTGTTGGTCAGGTGGAACGTTGGGCAGATGGGGGGCAACCCATTCCCAGAAGCTACTTCTGGGGAAGTTTTACCCACAGATAATACTTTTTACCCACATCCAATACACACACAGGTTTTACCACCCAAGCCTCGTTCTAGTGCCTCATAGTGACATAGGTGAAAAAGGTGAATACTCTATGCCTACAGCTTTTTTCCATTTTAATAAGAATTGTTACCACAGTCCATTAAATATCTTACTGCCTTAATCACCAACAGTGTAGATTGTATAATCTTACTACACACATTTTTTTTTTTTTTTTTATCACAAAATAAATCTATGATTACCCCTACCACACAAGACATACTGTATTTGTTCATAAAGCTAGTGGTCTGATATGATATTGTTCAGCTATAATGTGTAGTTTTAGAGGCTTTTTCATCAGTGATATGTATTACACAGTAGGCTACATTCAGTAAAATGTCATGTCCCTGTAAATGTCATCTTGTTATACACAGGCTTACTCTTTAAAAGAATGCATTTTTTGGCACACATCACATGCGGGGGCACTGGGTGTTCTAGATCACCAATCCCCACCAAAATTGAATCAGTTGTTACTTGTCCCAACACACATTTTCAGAATATTTCATCCAAATCCGTTCAGTACTTTTCGAGTTATGTTGCGCGCTAGAGTTGTATGTCTCGAGACCGGTCTTGGTCTCGAGACCGGTCTCGAGACCAATTTTACGTGGTCTCGGTCTCGTCTTGGTCTTGACAGTGTATTGTCTTGGTCTTGTCTTGGTCTCGGATCTCTTGGTCTTGTCTTGGTGTCTTGCAAGACCAAGACCAAGACAAGATAAATAAATTTAACAAATACATATTTTAACAATATCAAGTTGCCGGTTTAAATGACAGCCGCCCTAAACAATGAGACGCACCAAAACGAAAGTGAGTGTGTGCAAGATACCCCTTGCTACAGCAGAGCAAGGCTCTCAAATGCATTTATGGGCCGGTCTCTCAGTGACAGAGAGCCGCGCACGTTCAGTTATATGCAGCTCTAAATTACTCTCCTAAAAGTTTACTTTCCATTCGCAAAATATAGGCAATTTAATTATGAAATGTTCGTGTATGCATAGGCATGTGTTATGACGGCTGAGCGAGATGTCATGCTAGTTAACGTGATCTCTAATGTATTTATGGGAATTAAATCTTTCATCTTTCATTTTCGTAAATTTAGTATAGGCTACCGAGACACAGACATCCCGTATTTAGTGCTTCATGGACGCTTGTGAAGGATGTCAAATATTCCTGCGAGTGACTCCTATCAGGCGATAAATGTATTCTCAAAGTTATCTCTATTGCATCCCGAAAGAATCCATTCCACTTGATGTAATAGCGAATGTATACCGTTGATTATCCGCTCCGGGTTTTGCGTTAGGCTACCAACTCACGTCACCGCATGTAGTGATGAGAATCATCAAGCAGTAAAAATGAAGGCTGCACCAGCCCTATTGTCATCTCACAAGTAGGCTAGCTTCTGCTAAAATCGTATCCTTGTATTGTATGTTCTCAAAATTAACTCAGGCCATGTTAATTTAATTTTCAATTAGAAGTAGGCTTAGTATAGAATCTTTGGTAATATAGACAGAGTATGCTAGTAGGCCTGGTTGGGTTGCCAACTTTCAGAAATACCGTTGGCACACTGCATGTTGTGTGTATCTAAAACTAAAGGAAACAAAATAAAAAGTAGAATGCACCCATCAAGTTGGCCTATTGTGCCACATTCATCTCATGATAGCAGTAGGTTTAAATGCTTTAAAAGTTTAAAGGAGCTAGCTATTTAAAATGCACAAAAAACATAAAAAAATTTCTAATGTGCCACCTGGCTTCAGAGACCCGCTCTCAAAGACTTACTTTTACCAGTAGAAGCAATAGAGTAAAATTGAATGTAATGGAGTTGACTTTGTCATTCTCTCAGCTACCCAGAAATGATTTTCTACTGGTTGAAATGTCTGGAGCATGGACATCTCGCTGGTAGACCTCAACTCATCATAGTGGGTGACTAGGTGACATCCCCTGCTGGTATTTAATTACCCTAATATTGCTATAGAGTAGGCCTGACACTCATTTTTGTCACCATGAGTTCAGTAGGCGGTTTGTGCAAAGCAGGGTATTTTTTTTAATTATTGGTTCAACAGCTATCAAAAAATATATCAAAACAGTTTTTATCTTCTGACCACATTGCTATCCCTATCCACATTGTTGCCAGCAGTTGAAATAATACTCCCTAATATGAGTTGAATGTTAGCCAAAGTTGTTTTTCAAATCAAGTTATAAATATAGCCTAGTCTACTTTTTTTTCCGGTCTCGTTCTCGGTCTTGGTCTCGGCCTCAATTTTTCTTGGTCTCGTCTCGGTCTCGTTAGCCTCTGGTCTTGGTCTTGTCTTGGTCTCGTTAGCCTCTGGTCTTGGTATTGTCTTGGTCTTGGTCTAAGCGGTCTTGACTACAAGTCTATTGCGCGCAGACACACACACAGATGCCAGCGAAAACAAGAAAAAAAAATGTTAAAAAAGTAAACGCCTAAATATGCACTTCTGCTTAATTTCCATCTGGTACATTGCAGGATTTGATACCACAGAGGTTATTGTCTCCGGAGGAGTTGTGAATTTTGAGCTAACTTTTTGATCCAAACTTTTTACATTTTAATACTGTACAAAATTACAAAAGATGCATGTTTTCAGAGATGCATGTTTTCAGTGTTATTAATAGAAAGAATGATTGTAAAACGGAAAACTCCACTGGTGTAATCCTATTATTGTTTTAGTATTCCTGCAGCTAAACTCGTTAAAGATGAAAAAAAAAAAAAAGTCTAAAAATGAGTTTTGAATGAGAATTTTTGGTCTTTGATATACCACTCCTCTCTGCAGAACCCTGCACATGTACTGGCATCCCTGAAGAAGTTTCCTCAGAAGTTGATGAAAAACAGGTGTTTGCTTTTCTAGAATCTTCTTTTCCTAGAATACTGCCTCCTTTCAATGGATTTTTCTATTATTAATGTAACTACACATGTGAGTGTGTCTATATGCAGCAACCTTTTGACCTTTATCGACTGAACTATATTGACAAGTAATGTCATGATGCCCTCACTGTCATTTCTGCAACTAGTAGGCTATGTCCAACTGATGCCTGACCAGAGTTAAATCATCCTCTCTGTCCACTCATTTATATACTGTACCTAATGTTGTAGGTATTATTTTCATTTCAATTATTTTCTTTCATCTGCATTGCAGTATATCCCCTGTAGGAAAATTCTTTGATTTTGTTTTTGTATGCTATTGATGAATAAACATATCTTGTTCAAACCCTTCTCAATTTACAGCATTGTCTGAACTGTCACTAGAACTGTGCACTTGTGTAACAGCATCCAGTGCTAACCTGGGTGGTTGTGGGGGGGACTTTTCTCGGATATCTGCATCTGGTCTCTCATTTGAAGCCACCTCTTGTTTGGCACCTAAACAAATATCACCCATCAGATCCTTTGTGTCGCTACGAAAACGTGAGCTCATGATGGAGATGATGACAGGGTTGTAGGCGGTTGAGCTCTTGGCGAAGAGGCTGGGAAGCAGGGAGATCACTGGAGGAAGTGCTGATGCTGGGTTAAAGATCACCCAGAAGCTGACAGCTGCGTATGGCAACCAGGCAGCAAGGAACCCACCACTCATTAGCACTGCAATCTAACATGAGGAAATGGTATAACATCGCAGAAAAACATTAGTCTGATTTGAACCACAAAGCAACAATGAAGAGTTCAGATGCAAAACTCCCTAAACACCATTTTTGTTAAAACTGAGTTAATGATATTGTGTGAATCCTGTATAAATCTAGAATACGTAAATGAAATGTTTTTGTGAAAAAATAAAATAAAACCTGCTCCCCGCCGTGTCTAAAATATCTGTTTAAAGTCAAAACACTCTAAAAGCCTGATAAAAAATGGCCTTTTTCTCAAAAAGTGGTCAAGTGGAGTTAGGGGTTTTTGCATCTGAACTCTTCAAATACACACACAGTTCATTCTAAACCAAAAAGAAAAACACATACAGAATTGAACTGAGCTGAAATTGCATGAGTTGAGCTCAGTTGAGTTAAACCAAAGTAAGATACAGTACATTTCTGGTTTAATGGATAAGATGGAAGAACCAAATATAGACCACATACCAAGACAACTCTTCGGACCACTCGCGTTCGGCGGGAAAACCTCCGACGGCTCTCCATGCTTTTGTACCGATAGTGCAGCCTGGCGGCAATGCAGGCATAACAGGTCACAATGATCAAACCAGGTATGACAAGACTGACAGTAAAGCTGCTAAAGATGAAGGATAGGCCACCAGCCTCGCGCAGCTCTCCCCAAGCCAACGAGCAGGACAGGCCATGGAGCTCAGGCCCATACCTCCCCCAGCCAAACAGGGGCATCAGTGCCCAGAGAGCAGCATTGATCCAGATGAGGAAGAGGATGCGGAACACCTTCCTCCTAGTAAGAAAATTCCCTGAAAGTCAAACAAAAAGGGCTCAATGGTGTTTTTTTTGCCCCCAATGGCTCCTTCCAGGCAGCACAGCCTAAAAGGCACTACCCTTACGCTATTCCTAACCCTAACCCCCTCAACCCTCATCCTAACCCTAAACTGAGGGGAGTAGTGCCTTGAAGGCAGCGTTGCCTGGAAGACACAGTTGAGGGCAAAAAAAAGACCACAAAAAGGCCAAAAAGAGACTGTTGCATGTTGTGTTATTTGTAACATGTCTCATAAAATAAGGTGCATCTTTCATTAAAAAAACAAAGACTTTTGAGAAATACTGTAATTTCTAGCGGTTACATTGCTGTGCTCACCAAACAATGGCATGTGACCTTTTGTGGTTCGTACAACACCTTAGGTCTTTGGGTAGGAGGTTAACAACACACCTATACTGCAAATGTCCTCACTTGATCTATCTCACCAGATGTAACTGCTGGTTCATGTGTGAGCAATCAATGAAACTCCTGACAAGCTAAAGCTATATGTTATCTGACCAACTGCAGCACAAATGAAGCTTTAGAAAAACTCCCCCCGTTGTCAATAAAGCAAATAGAGAGAGGGCAAGAGTGCACAATCACTAATCTCAGAGTCACCTGACAAAAGGTAGTGAATGTGTTGTCAACAACACCTCCTTGACCACTTTTTCTACATTATATATTCAAAGATGCTCAACTAATCTTTACACAATACATCATGTAAGAAGCATTTAGATATCACTCACTTGGACAATGAGCATTGAATGAAATGATGCATCGAACAATGGCCAAGAAAGTGAGGGTCATGATACTGGCCCCTGCATGCAGATATCCCATTAGTCCATAGTATGCACAGGTCCATTCCCCTCCCATCCAGCCATGATTTAATGCAGAGGCGATGGTCAGTGGGTACATGCAGATGACAGCCAGAAGGTCGCTTAGGGCCAGGTTAATGTACAGGAGCTCTGGTGCCTTAAGAGTGGAAAATCTTCTCAGAGATGTGATGAGCAATAAGATGTTCCCCAAAACGGATGCTATGGCTGTAACAGATATACAGTATATAATTCAATTCAATTTTACTTGGAGCATCAAATACAATACCATTAAATTGCCTTGCGGTTCTTTACAGACAGTAAGGAAGAGGAGCACCAACTCCCTTCTATTTGTGATCATTCTTTTTAAGAAGAAACCTTGCGTAAATCCACGACTCATGGGCCAGTGAAGTAACAGATACAGTCAATAGTTTATTAATTAATTAGATCACAAATTTAAAATAAAGTCCGCACACCAAGCTCCCATTTATCTTGATTTAATGTGACGTTTCGGGCAGCCTGCCCTTCATCAGGAGCTTGGTGTGCGGACTTTATTTTCAGTTTTCATGTGACTTTTCTTAGCCTGGGCGAAAGCGACTGTTGACTATGTCATACAGTCTGGCCCAACGCAATTGAAATAGGTTTCCGTTTGGATATGACGTATTCTCTCGCCTGGCTCTCACGCCTACAACTTTCGCTTTCAGTATTAACAGATCTCTGGCAAGTTCTGATCTATTTTGACATCGTAGTGGCAATAAATCCTCAAGATCATGGATGCTAATGTCATGTACAAATGATGTGAATGTAATTCGAAAGTGGGGGAACAAACGCGTTCCTATCCTGTAGGACTACAAAAATTTGCTGATTGGTTAAACCGTAGAGTAAGGCCAGGCTAGACTTTTCTAGTCTTGCACCCAAAACTTTTTTAGACGGTTGTGCGTGTTTTTCTTTCTTGAATTAGATCACAAATGGGACTAGGTGCCATAGTTGCATGATTACATATGTCTTAATATGTCTTTATTTTGGTCAGTTGTTTAAGCAATTCTTTCTCAGAGCACCTTACTTGCATGAATTCAGGTTTCAGGTGCAATCATTCCAATGAAATAGCTTTGATTAACTGAGGCTTTGAAAGTTACTGTGAACCCATATTTTTCTAGCCTGGCTTTGCCCTCCTATGTAGCCTACTATGTACGCTCCATTCCCCTGCACAATTATGTCTGGCAATTGGCATAGTTTGCAGCGATCAATTCCAATTCCAAAAAGCAAGCAGGATTGGGAGTTGTGAGATTTCTGGCAGTGTCCCTGCAGACATAGGCCTACAGGCTGGGCCCGTCCATACTGCCTGTTGCTGCATGAAACTTCACTATCAATTCAATATGGCCAAGGAGGCAATTTCCTCAACTCTCAAGCCCAGAAAAAAACAGGACCCAATGAGAAATGAGCCGGCTGAAGGAGGCGAATTTACGAAGTCTCTTTCCAGCTCTGTCCCATAACATTGATAGAAGTTTGATAGCATTTGATAGATGTTTAGAGCCCGGAATTCCCGGGCAATGGTCACTAGCCTAGGCCTACAGTGTATGACTGAGAGGGATCAAAGAGTGAAAAGGCCTCTTAAATATACATGATCTGTCAGTGTTAACGTCCAAATTAATTTCAATAGGTAAGGGAGCTTTTTCTTCCTGTGCTTCCCACCACCCCACTTTTCAAACTAAACCACCCCTTACTGCATCTGCACTTGCGCTTGCGCTATACTACATAATTTCACTGCATTTCCAACACCCAGTAACTTAAGTAGGCTACTGTATATGACCTTTGACCTTTCAAACGTTTGGGCTGTACATCATATTAATTACACGTGCAAATTAAGTTTGGTGAAGATCCTTCAACACCATCGGGGAGATACTGCGTAAAAGTAACTGAAAAGTCAATAGGAGCCCTACAGGGAGAAGCTGCAAAAGCTGTCAAAACCATATGACTATCTTAGAAAGGGTGACGAGAGAAACGATAAACAATTTTGGTGGTCTCCTCTCCTGTAAAAAAACAAACAAACAACAAAACAAAACAACACCAAAAAACTTTTTTCAATCGGCCATACTTATTTATGACTATAGAAATAGGATTCCCCCTAAGAAAAATGAACGGGAATGCTCCCGATGTCATCAAGGTCTTGACAGCTTTATAATTCAGAATTCCCTCATAACTGCTTGATCAGCAGAAACGCTATAAATTTTCACAGCATGCAAATACAGTAGGTGTGCAACAGCTGCCATTTAGGAATTATAAATTCTCGGTCATAATAGATCTTACCGATGGTAGCGAGGAAGCCAGCGATGAAATAATCCACATCACTTTGTAGTTTTGATGTGTACCGGCTTTCCATTTTCACTTGATTCAAAATAAACTTGTACGCGCTTCTGTTGGCAGTCTGCATCCGTTAATGTAAAGCTTGACAGACGTGCGTGCTGTTGTGGCTAATCCCACAGCGATGAGTCCAGATGATTTCTGGTGACAAACTCCACTGTTTCTATGATGACCAGTGGTTCGTGTGTGTCATGTCATCATGTAGATATGTGTCTTTCTTTGCACATATTTATTGTAGCCTAAATGTGGGAACTTTTGTGAAAATTTAACTGAAATGCTTCTGATATTTACCTCTCCTGCCCAGGATTTGTGCATTTTTATTAGGCCTACATCATACATTTTTAAAAACTTTAGATATTGTTCAAAAAGCAAGTGCTAAAGAAAAAAAAAACTTGATGTACATAATTTCAGAATTCTATCATTTCAACGGAAAATAATTTAATATGCTAATTTAAAATACGTTCAGTGGTGACACTGACATGAAAGTCCCGTGCATGTTCCATATTGACACATGCCACAGTGTGGGGAGGTTGCACAGATCAGAAAGTTCCACTTTCAGATAGGTCAATAAAATGTAAACACTGCAGGCTAAATGAGGTATGTGAGCGGACATATAGTTTGCAATGGATTGGCACTCTCTCGGTTGGGATGAGAGAGTGCGTAATGGCAAATGCTTTACTTTTGTGTGTGCAGCAGAACGTTGCTGTAGTAGCCTTCTGTTGCTTCGT
This sequence comes from Sardinella longiceps, assembly GCA_027497455.2. Lineage (NCBI taxonomy): Eukaryota > Metazoa > Chordata > Actinopteri > Clupeiformes > Clupeidae > Sardinella > Sardinella longiceps. The sequence goes on along the minus strand of JAODXP020007461.1, from coordinate 7,521 downwards.
AGTAAACTGCTGTGTGGTTATTATCTTTTTTTTTTTTTCAAATTCAACACTGTATTTAATGTTTTCATATTTGACAAAGTACTGTGGCCGAAGGCACAGAGAAGCTGACGCGTAGCTGTCACAACACATGTAAATTTGTAGGACACCCGACCCTTTCCACGTTTGTACAGTAGATGGCAGTAGCAAGCTACACTGCTACTGAGCAAACATAGAAGAAATCTGTATAACTGCGCACGACTGCGCCTGCGTGTGGCTACAATTGCTCCATGTGTTGGGCAGACACCACGGTGACCTGCCTTGCCTGCTAACTTTGCTCGTTTAGTGAAATAGAGAAAACAAACCTACATCATGGTGGTTGTTAGACATATTTTTAAAGATATCTTTTTTGAGTTATGGAGTATCGGCGGTCCTTCTAGCCAGGATCAACCGATCTATGGAAAGAGGCCGAAGGTCCCACGTGGAGCAAAATTCTCGTGGTAACTACGTTTACATTACTCTATGTAAGAAGTGCAGTTTGTGTTGGCAGTGTCATTTGGTAAACGTAGGTTTTTTGTTACAAAGTAGACTAATGTATTTGTTTGTTTGTCTTGGTTGTTTGTTTCAATAGACGGAGGCACTCCAGAAGCGACAGGACGTAACGTTACAGACCAAAGAAGATGAGAAGATGCCACACTAACATGGCGTTCAACAAGCAGCTGTAAGTACAACCATCACGTCTGACCAATAAACCTTTGCAGGCTATCCAGCAAGGCTTTGCCAGTTGTGGTTCTGACCTTTCCTGTAGTGTCTGCTAGAGAGATTTGAGGTAGTTTGAGGCCCTGCTGTGTCTCCTTCCTGGCAAGGCCATAGAAACCTCAGACATTCAAAATATCTTGAACTGTAGAGACTGTCAGCTAGTATGCATCTGTATAATGAAGCAAGATGTGTTAACCAGAGAATTGTTTTTTTTATTGTAGATGGATGGATGTAGATGGAATTCCTGGATGGACCCCAGCCAACCTGTGACAACGGTGGAGTGGAACATTTGGTAAAATCAACTTTCTCTTAACATTTGCGTTATCATAAACACTAACCCTAGTAACTCTGGAGTGCAATGTGGGATTTGCTGTTTTGAAAATTGACAATTATATCATGTGCATCCTGATTACATCTGGCAACGGCAATTTATTTGCCATAACCACTGTAATCTTTAGCCTAGGCATTAGAAAACAAAAACCTTTTCTGCAGGCTGTTCAGCGAGGCTTTGCCTGTTGTGGTTCTGACCTTTCCTGTAGTGTCTGCTAGAGAGATTTGAGGTAGTTTGAGGCCCTGTTGTGTCTCCTCCATGGCAGGGTTAGAAAGGAACCTCAGACATTCAACATTCACTGTATGGAACCTGAGCTTTAGGCCAATCTATTAATTTAAATAAGATGGTAAATTGAGTTATTCCATCTCTTCAAATGTTGATTGCTTGAAATGACTGTTTACAAAACCATTCTTTTTTTTTAAACAGACTGAGGAGGACCTGCAGGACAGGATATAAAGTTTGTCGTTTGCAGATCAAAGAAGACAAGATGCCACAACACCATGACAAGTAAGGATAACCATCACATCTGCCTAAAAATCATGTTGGTTGTCTGCAGGCTATCCAGCAAGGCTTTGCCTGTTGTGGTTCTGACCTTTCCTGTAGTGTCTGCTAGAGAGATTTGAGGTGGTTTGAGGCCCTGCTGTGTCTCCTCCACGGCAAGGCTATAGAAACCTCAAGACATGTATTCTGTTGGACCATTTGGTGCTGTCCCTCAGATGATAAATTGACACTCTTATATTTGTTGCATTAATGCCTTATCTATCACACTAAATCTTGTCTTTTAACAGATACACACTTTGGAGGACTTGGTGGTCAAGGGTTCTATATTGATTGTCTACAGCTGAAAAAGACCAAAGGACAAAGTTGCCACATGGGATTCAAAAGGCCATTGTAAGGACAACTATCACTTCTGACATGTTTTCTGCAGGCTATCCAGCAAGGCTTTGCCCTTTTGTGGCTCTGACCTTTCCTGTAGTGTCTGCTAGAGAGATTTGAGGTAGTTTGAGGCCCTGCTGTGTCTCTCTCATGGCAGGGTTAGAAAGAACCCTCAGACATTTAATTGATTTTTGAATATTTACACAATTCCATCTGGGATTGAATGAGGGCTTAAACTGAGACTGTTTCCTGACACCATTCTTTTTTTTTTTTTTTTTTTTAATTTCTTACAATGGTGAGCATGTTCATTGTTCACCTTTTTTTCCTGCTCCCCCTGACCGCTTATAATTAATGAGGTTGTAATGATGGTTAGATTGCCTCATAGTGTTACAGCTTATTGACTGTGGAAAAGTGAGTGACTGACAAATGATTCTGTGCTGGAAGTGGGTATTAACACTTTTTTTCTTTTTTCTTGTTCAGGGGAAATCCGGTGATGTCCTTGGTCCTTGACAGAAGAATTGAAGCCTCTTATTTTGTTATAAAGTAAATAAACTTTTTCTAATACAATAAAAGAATTTTACATGTAGTTCTACTGGAATTCTTTTAAAAAATGCTCTTTGGGAATATTGGAGTGATGTGAGAAATTTTGTGAGTCAATCAACAGCTCTGTCCACCCTGACATTGTGAAATGGCAAAATGCCAGCTGGGAAGAAGAAAGTGTCAAGTAGCTTTTGACACTTTCTCTGCTAGTTTCCGGCTTCATTCTTTATATGGAAACACAGGAAATCATGGAACGGTCCTCTAATGCCGGTTATAGTTATTGTTGTTTCAGTAACAGTTATAAACATGTAATTGCATGTGGCAAAATATGACAGTGTAGAAGTGGTTTTCTGTAGGTCTACTGATGCTTAAGGGAAGTATCTTAGTTTGCTACAAAAATAAACTTGTCTTTATAGAGATAGAAATACTACTTTTTCACACACTCCCTGACAATGTGCCCAGTTTGAGAACCAATGCCCTAGCAGACTCGAGCAGCCAATGGCAGCTCACCTGCATTCTCCTTCCCAAAGCACCGATGTCCAACTTGTTGAAACTAAAGCAAGGTGCTTTAAGAGATCCAGGCAAGTGGCCTCGAATAGACAGTCTCCACAAGCTGGTACCTCCCAAAGCCAAAATACCCCCTCCATTCTGCCTGAGAGAGCGACTGCATCATCATTAAGGGTAGAAATGAACACTCCCCGTTGCCAATGACGACGTGCCACTTCCAAGGAGATGCCTCCTGTCAAGGTTGCTAATGTTTGTTGGTGTTCTTCAGCCCAATATCTAGTCACCTTTTGGGAGGAGCTCCATTACTACTACTACTACCACCCTGTGTATGTCACTAGGCCTAACTTATCGACTGCGGCCTTCAATGCAGAAAACAAAAGAGGTCATACTGATTGCAGGATTTGTTTGAGCGAGTATGAAGGAAAGGTCCCGACTTTAACTTGCCAACACGACGTCCACTGCTGTTCTTGTGACTTTATGTCCAGATACTGTCACATCATGTAACTTTTGCCAGCACTTGTGCAACCTAAGAGTACAGGGTGCATGTTCAGTAGCCTTTTTTTTGGTCAATTCAAAGGTCATGTTTTAGAAGAGCAAAATCTACTAGTTGAAGATTGTAATCGACCAAAAATTCAAATGAATGAATCAATAAACCTCATACAAGTTGAGGTCTGAGCTATGGCTCGTCCCTAGACGTACTCGCTGAGCAAAATCAATTTCCTACCGCTAGAGTGCGTCTTGGTTTCTAGGCTATCAGTTTTCTGCAGTTGTTCTGCATTTTTAGTCCTATGTTGTACAAGTCTCGTCCTCATGCCTACTAACTGCTCTCGGCTACATCAAACAACAGGGCTATTAATTGTAGATATCTCCTTAAGTTGTTCTTAATTATTAGTATGGATGCACTCTACACTCAGAGGTACTGAAACAATTTTAATCAGGACAGCAACAGAAAAAATACTATACATTAGATCTTTAAGCCATTCATCCTTCATAAATCCCCCATACTAATGCTTTATTACAGTGTCATATCTATACCAATGAGTGAAAAGAACCGTGCATTTCAAAAAGCACAGTATTGTTAGTGTTAACATAACAAAAACATTACAAGCTGTAAAGAAAACATAGAGGCCTGATACCTGCATATAGGCTTAATACCTGCTAGTACCATACATACCCACATATACTGTATATATGACCTTTTAGGATCCAAACTAATATTTTTCAATTGTAGACAGATGTGTATAGCTTCTGACATGTTATATTGGCCATTTTTTATTTTCTTTAATTAAAAAAAAAGAAAGAAAAATCACAAGCAATTTATCAAATTCTCCACTTTGCTAAAAATCTGTTTAAAGAATAAACCATCAATCTTGATGGTAATATCTTGAATAATTCATGCAATTCACAAGAGGCACTCGATTTGCTTGATGCCAGTGTTAACAAAAGGTGGTAAGCTTAACTCTGGTATGTTCAAAACACATTTAGTTTGCTCACAGATCAAACATGTAAAACTCACTCATTGTTAACATTTTTTGGCAAAACAATAACTATATCAGGCAGCCATTCTAGAGTGTAGTCCCATTCTTACAGCTTAATGACCTAGTGACCATACTTGAATGAACAACTTCATAATGAATTTGTAGAAATGCAGGAAAAATAACATTCATCTTTGACATTCCATTTACAACCATTCTGCTGAACAGAGCATTTTGTCAGCATAGCGTGAACCTAAGTCCAACTCATTTTTGATGTTCCTGTGGACTGCTGAATGTCTCATAAACATTAGCTGCAAATTTCTTCACCTGGTCAATCAACAGAAGATCCTGAACAAAATGACTTGGGATTTCACTGCATATTGAATGAATCTGCCCATTGACAATGGGGATGATTTTGGCAAGGGGAAGACTTTCAACAGAGAGACTTCCAGAAGCTTCAAGAGATGTGGGACCCCCCTGTGGCGGATGGAAAAACTCTGCCATGTTGTCAAGGAAGCGACTAAATCCTCGGCTCAGGCAGGTGTTGAGCACCATGCTGAAGTCTGGGGTTTCCAACATGTCTCTGGTTTCATTCAGCAACTTAAGAGTCATGTCATCATTCCCCGTCGAACAACAGACCTGGGCTTCAAGTGTATTCTCCTCATCAGGCATCAAATACCAAGACAGAGGCTTGTGTGATGGGCCCCCATTGCCCTCCTCTACTCGCCGTCTGATGCCGTCTAGTTGCTGGTCCAACTCTTGTAGTGACAGGTGCTGCTTCAGAGACATGCCTCCCATAACATCTTGCACTGCTTTTTTCACTACAGTCATCAACTCGTTCAGCCCATCTCCAAGAAGATGTTGAATGCTGGATAGATACTGTTGTTGGACTTCAGGTGGGGCAAAGGGGACAGCTCCATTTTTGCTCACAGAGTTGTCCAAGTAGAGGTAGCCACCAATAATGTTTAGCTGAACTCGCAGTAGAACAACCAACATGCAAGTACTGTAAATAGCAACAACGCTCCTAGCAAAACTGATTATTTTAAGATCCTCCCAGATTTCAAACTTATTTGCAGGTTTTGTCTTCAGTAACGATGTCAGGCTGTCTGAATCTAAGCGGATAATGATGGCTTCTTTGAGAGATGGCAGCATAGACAGAACGGTCATATTACATGTCCTCTGGTTACTTTCAAAGTGATACTGCCGCCTGGCCTGAGTAATGTATTCAGTGGCCTCTCGGTCTTGCATTTCTAGCAATTTTCTATGAGCATATTTACTCAAAAGATATCCACCTCCAATTAGAACACCAGTGAAGAGAAACTTCTTTTTGTGGCGCTTGAGAAAATTCCACGTGGACTGCATGATGGTACTCCGAATCTCGTTGATTTTAATGAAGAAGGTAGTAAAGTTCCATTAGCATTAAATGCTGAAATTATTTAAATAAGATTTATCTCTAAACTACCTTCATATCGCGTGTGCCTCTTTAGTTCCTGGTTTTTCCGACTCTTGTCAAGCGCTTTTTGAATGATGTCACTGGATAACTGGATAGAATGTGCGGACGTCATCATTTCGCGACGAAATAGAAATGGCGGTCGAAACAGGAGAACGATGGAAACGAGAGCTCCCAAACCACGATATCTTCAGTTTATTACAGGAAAAACTTGGCTCCGAACGCCATGTACCATCTAAAAGATTTGCGAAAAATCTCACATTCTGTGTAGATAGAGATTTCTTTATATGGGATGATGAAGATTGTGTCTTCTACGCAACAAACCTGGGAGAGTTGAACATCGAGGAGGGGCTGAACAGCTCTAGGCACCAGGTACAGTAAACTAACTTACGTCATGTTGGCTTTAAAGTTTTCCATTACTGAAACAGTTTGTCATGTTATGATGAATCTATATATGAGCTGCCATACACTCGATGTAATTTAACGTTACCTGTTTAGGCCTTATGCCCTTTGTCTCCAAGCCAAGCCATTTAGAGCTGACTGTCAAGCGTTCCCATCAACTGAGGTTGACGCATCATCTGCACTGGTTAATCTTAATCAGAACACAGTTGTAGTGTTCTGTACACGAGTAAATGAACCTGCGTTTACAAAAAATTGACTAAATAAACAAACATTCAAACCTTTATTTGCAGACTCTACTGTGTATCAACCCACCTATGTTTGAGGTGTGTGAGGTGCTATTGAGCCCCACGCAATCCCACGTAGCCCTTGTAGGACAGCGAGGCATCACAGTTCTCGAACTACCCCAACGCTGGGGAAAGAAGTCTGAGTTCGAGGGTGGAAGAATCCAGATAAACTGCAAGTGAGTTTGTTTGTTATTCACGGTAACCGAATGTAACTAAAGTGATATCTTGTTTTTTTGTACAATTTCTAAGAATGGTGTATTTTTCATCGATCTTGATGTTGATATTCCATTTAATGCCGATGGAGTGAGTTTATAAATTACTTTTTCTTGTTTTGAAAGATCTCAATGGTTTTCTTTAAAGCTGTGTGTTTGTGTAACAGAACCATCCCTGTGGCAGAGCGTCTTTTCACCAGTTCAGTTTCTGTCACGCTACGACAGGCTGTGTGGTACCCCAGCGAAGCAGAAGAGCCACACCTGGTGCTGCTGACCTCCGATAATACCATCAGGTAAGGAAAGTCTTGTCGGTGTAATGCAGAGCTAACGTTGGAGAATGGTGCCGCGGCCAAAGCTTACCGAGACTAATTGATTGTGGGCACCACCCTGCTTTCCCTGTCCCGTACAAACAACATTGGCAACTATAAAACTAAAACATGCGCACTAAAATCCTCCAATGTCTTCTCACCGGGACTTGTCTTCTATGACATGAATTTCATCACAACTTAATGTGCTGATAGTTTTAAAATTAAAATTGTAGACAACCGGGCGTGATGCATGGTGCACCCACAGGTGTTGGGGAGGCCCCAATTAAGCGAGAGTAACTGGTTTGTTCAAGCCGTGTCCATCAGCTGTGCCAACACCATGCCACCTCAGCTATGATTCGCTGGCATTTGAACGGGATGCCGTCAGAACTTACCCTTTTGTA
>JAODXP020007459.1:42500-77473 GCA_027497455.2 Sardinella longiceps | reverse complement strand
TTGAATCACTTCAAAAACCTTGTGGTATAACAAGATCCTGATTATTTCAGCTTCCCTCAGTAATGTGATTTATTAACCCTTTACTGCCCGGGACTCACTACATACTCTGACTACAAGCTGCTGACTGCTGAACCTTTGCAAGCAACATCAGGGAGGACACCAGACACAGAGCGCCCCCTTATGGATTTGGGAGAGGCCTACAATTTTCTTTAGTATATCACTGTCACTTTCACTGAACCCATCTTCTATAGAGGCACTTCCATCTATCACTGAATCCATCTTCTATAGAGGCCAAGTCTAAAAAAAAAAAACAAAAGCCTGGACTTCCATCTGTCACTGAATCCATGCTCTATATGAGGCTGCAATGTAGAGATCAAGTCTCACACAGGTGGAGAGAAATTCTGTAGAGGCCCTGGTTGTTACATCTCCTTCCTCTGCCCCCTCTCTCTCTCCTCTTCCACCTCCATCAATTCATCTCTCCTTCTCTCTCTGCTTCATTGGAAATGTGCATAAACTGAAGCATTGCAAGTGGATGTATTGTGCAAAGAGAATTGCCTTGTTCATCCAGACAACATAATTACATTATGGAATGTGAAATATTTATTTATGACTTTTAGATGATGTATGTAATTTAGTTAGTAATTCACTACTGACTCCAACTGTTATCCCAAGTATAGCCATCTAATGAAATATTGAGATAAAACATTTTAATTTTCAGAAAGATTAATTTATTATCAATTCATACTCATACTCCATTGTAGACAAAACGAATGAGATATCATATCCTTCTCTAGCTTGGGCAGTACCACACATACGCCATGGTGAATCTGAGCTTTAAAACGTTAAACATAAATAAGTAAAAGTTGTAACACAACAAACCCAAATAAGGATAAAATAACACAATAGCAATAATGAATTCAGACATTAAAAGCATGTGATGACCTACAGTAGCTCTGGCCCGTAGTAAAGCACAGGTGATGAGCTACAGTAGCTCTGGCCCGTAGTAAAGCACAGGTGATTAGCTCTGGCCCGTAGTAAAGCACAGGTGATTAGCTCTGGCCCGTAGTAAAGCACAGGTGATGAGCTACAGTAGCTCTGGCCCGTAGTAAAGCACAGGTGATGAGCTACAGTAGCTCTGGCCCGTAGTAAAGCACAGGTGATGAGCTACAGTAGCTCTGGCCCGTAGTAAAGCACAGGTGATGACCTACAGTAGCTCTGGCCCGTAGTAAAGCACAGGTGATGAGCTACAGTAGCTCTGGCCCGTAGTAAAGCACAGGTGATGACCTACAGTAGCTCTGGCCCGTAGTAAAGCACAGGTGATTAGCTCTGGCCCGTAGTAAAGCACAGGTGATGACCTACAGTAGCTCTGGCCCGTAGTAAAGCACAGGTGATGAGCTACAGTAGCTCTGGCCCGTATAAAGCACAGGTGTAAGTAATAGTACAGCATAGAGAACAGCTCCAAACTGTACAGGGAGTGTAGTGATATTCTAGGTGCTCTCCTCACATAATAGTGTAGTGTAGTGTAAGCCTTGAGTATGCATTAGGAAATGCCCCAGCATCCAGAGAATACCCCACACACACGCATGACGTGACAATGACAACCTGTACTTGTGACCAACCTGGTAACCTCAATGGAAACCTTGACAAAGATCACGGACGAAACATTGGTGTAATTAAACTAAAGAAAGAAGACATGAGTGTGCGCTAAATTCTTTAAACTTCGCCTGGCAGCCCCTCCAAGAGTGGGCACTCAAAGTGTGCACTGGACTAGCAAGACCAGAATAGACAGATAAAAAGAACGCTTAAAAAAACACCTCCATTTTTGGCCTTGAATTAATGAAGACCTACTATATACCCTAATATAATTATCAGAAGTATTAAGTAATACACATTGTGGTTATGCAAAAATAGATTTTTTTCTTTTCTTTCTGAATGTTACACATTAACAGTGATTCATCTGGAACAATGTCTAAAACTATTAATGCTTGCAGCCAATGTAGTCACAATATTTGTCAAACAAAAGTAAAAGCAAGTATACCGTACTCCTTTTAAGCACACTTTTTGGTAAACTCACACACAATCCCCTGCTTAGCACCCTTTTTTTTTCAAAACTGTGAACACAGCTTTAGACTCACTGCTTGAGACTGTTTCCAATTTTACATATAATATCTACTAGCAGAAACTAATTAATTAAAGGATCACGTTCTGTATACTCCACTCCATGGTCCCCTAGTGATGTTTCCTGGTCTGCCGTTACTCTCTGATCCCCTGTCCTCAGCAGGGCAGTGAGATTGGCCCAGAACAACTGCCGCTTGGGACGTTCTCTGGGCCACGGCAGGTATGTCTGTTGCCTTAGCAACAACCTTAAGCGCAGGAACTTTCTGGAAAGCGAGTGAGGAGGGATGGGCTCCAGCAGAACCAGCACCAGGGAGTCCTCGTGGACGAGGATGGAGCGGTGCTGGGCGAAGAAGAGTTCGTAGTTGCACCACTCGCTCTGGACGAAGCTCTGGGACAGCACAAACACGGTCTTATAGCTGCTCTCCACGCACTTGATGATGTTGTCGATGATCCACTCTCCCGGGACAAAGTCTCGCTCGTGGATGCACAGGCGGAACCCTGACGCCTCCAGATGGGGAACCAGCTCCGATTGGACCCACTCAGCGTCTCTCTCACTGTAGGATATGAAGGCGTGGTGGCTGAAGGTGGATTCCTCCAGACGTCGGTCTTTGTTCTGGCTCCTCTGTTTGACTCTCAGCCAGGTCCAAAGCATTCTAGCGTACCAACTTCCATCCAGGACATAAAACGCAACGCTACACGAAAGCAGCACAAACAAGATGACTAGAAAAGAAATGGCAAATATGAGCCTTGGGGAACAGGCCACTTTGCCGGGGTGGAAATTGACCAGTGGGGTTCCAGAGAGGTGGGAGGGGAGTTGCACTTGTACGCAGTGGGCCAATCCACCAGCAGTGTTTTATTAAAGTCATTTATAAACCAGTAGAGATCACAGTCGCAGATAAATGGATTGTGTCCGCCATTAAGCTTCTGAAGTTTGGGAAGTCCTCTGAAGGTTTCTGGCCTAAATGTGTTGATGCTGTTGTGGTCCACGTGCAGCTCCTCCAGGACTGGAAGCTGCAGATCAGCAGGGAGTTCTCGAATGGAATTAGAGCCAAGGAAGAGTTGCTTGAGGTCCTTCATGCTACTGAGATCCTGTGTGTTTATGCTTGTGATATCAGTCAGAGTCAGATTGAGACTCACAAAGTATGGAGAGAGATGACCAAACAGCCCACTCCCAAGGGGGTTGCCACTCAAAGACAGGTTTCTCAGGTGTGAGGGGAAAGGCACCTTCTTATGGTGTGTCAGCCTGAGGGGGTTGAAGCTCAGATCCACAGACTCCAGACTGGTGAAGAGGTGCAGGTACTGAGCAGCTATATAAAGGTTGCTCAACTTGTTGTTTCTCACAATCAGCTCCTTAAGATTGGAGATAAGATGTACATAATTTCCTAAAGCAAGAACGTCAATGTTGTTATTTGAAATATCCAGAGTCTGTAAGGTGGTGATATCACCCTCATATCGATGCATGACATTACCTGGAAAACGGAACGCACATCCTGTACATGCAAACTTCTCTAGTCCCTCGAATAGAGATAAGTTGAGAAAGAATTGCAATGGGCTGTACTCATAGTAGTGGAAAGTGTTTATAGTCACAACTCTGAGAGTCCCAATTTTGCTCTCGTCCGGAACAGACATAAGTCTGGCGCCCGCTGAGGATTCTTGCCGGTACGACACATTTTGAACTGATAATGTCTGTAGTTGAGATTGAATGACATGGACAAAAGCCTGTGCGAGAAATGAGCTGCTGAACCAGGAATCTCTCAACGTAAGGTGCTGCAGTTTCCCCAAGTATCTCAAACTGTCTGTGAGATTAGCGGCCACATCACAGACCTTTGGGAGAAGCTTTTCTATGACCAGCGCATCCACGCTGGACGACTGCAAGTTCAACAGAACATCTGAGAAGAGCTTTGGTGTTCTGCAGAAGTTAACCTGCAGTGTTACTGTTTTTATCCTTGAGAGATAGTTCAGAAAGTCAGTAGAGAAATGGGTGAGGTTAGTCCCAGTTCTGAGAGTTAGCTCACTTAGCGGGGACGATGTCAGAGGCTTCAAATCAAACTTGTCCAGGCGAGACACTTGCGGCCCTCCCAGTGAGAGAGAGGAGAGACTGTGGAGGGTCTGAAAGGTCGGGCTCAGGGTGAGAGACTGGTAGAGGTTGTCAGACAGGTCGAGAACTCTGAGCTCGGCCAGTCCTTGTATTTGAGGGATAGCAGACAGAGCATTGAAGGAAAGGTCAAGTTCCTGCAGGACAGGGTTTCCTTGAAATGCTTCGGAGGAGATCAACTTCAGGCCACAGTTGGTCATTTTGAGAACACACAAGGCTGGAAAGTCGGACAGATCTTCTGACGTCAGTGTAGTGATGTTGTTGAAGGAGAGATCCAGATACTGGGTGTTTGTGGGCAGGTTTGAAGGCACACTGGTGAGGCTGTGGTCTGAGAGATCGATTCTGTTGTCGTCATCTATGGCACATCGGCCTGCTGCGTCCGTCGGCCATGTTATAGACATCAACAGAATGGGGAGCAGCACATACGACAGCAGAACACAAGTATCCATCTACTGTAGGAAAGGTGAAAAAGAATTGATAAGTAATCTATTGTAACAACTAAATTGTAAAATAAAAAATAAAAATATAAAATAATGCACTGCATAATAAATAAATTCATGTATATCATAAGTATAAAATATTTCCAAAATATAAACACCGTTTAGTATAATACTACTAAACTAATTCAATGTGCAAGTTTTTTTTTTTTTTTTTTTTTTTTAAACTTCTCACATCTGAACTGTTATGCTAAACTCATACCGGCAGAAGTGTATAAATCTGTGTCAATCACAGCACTGAAACTTCTGTAAATGACACAGTATGTCTCCATTCACCATCAACTAGCTTCTTACTAACATGCAAATTGATAACATCTATGTGTTAGTCATAGTCTTATAGTGTCCACATAAATCCTAATTGTCTAAAAAGAATTAAGTAAATGTCAATGCATCCTACTTTATGCAAACCTGCATGCCAAATCACAAGACAGCAGTAGGTCTTAGAGGCTGACACACTCATATGGAATAGTGACCGATTAACTCTCTGAAGAATAATGTGATATACAATGTTAATCTTACCTTCAGCTCTACCTGTAGACATGCCAGACAGATACTTTCAGTTTATCTTACCTGAATATGTTAATATGTTTATCCTACCTTCAACTCTACTTTACAGATACTTCTTCAACTCTACTTTACAGATACTTTTACAGATGCACTACTTTACAGATACTTTCTGTTTATCTTACCTGAATATATATGTTTAGCTTACCTTGCACTGCTACAGATACTTTCTGTTTATCTTATGTAAATATGTTAATATGTTTATCTTGCCTTCACTACTGTAGACATGCCAGAGAGATACTTTCTCTAAAGAATATGTTTCTTGCCTAAATATATGTTTATCTTGACCTTCAGCACTACCTGTAGACATGCCAGAGAGATACTTTCTCCAAAGAATATATTTATCTTACCTAAATATATGTTTATCTTACCATCAGCACTACCCGTAGACATGCCAAACAGAGGAAGCAAGCTTTTGGCTGATATTATATACTGTCCAAGTGGTTCCTGAAATAATCATTGAAGAGAGTCACTATTGTACGAGTCTGTTCCCAGTTTTAAATGTTTTATTGTTGACAGCATTACCTTAGCAGTTCCCAATTTTGTTTTATTAAAATCCAAACCCTGTTGTGGTGAAATCTGGTTCCCTCTTTCTGATCCGCCTGTCAGGCCAAGATGATCTGCAAACCCCATGCTTGCCACCACTTCTCTATTGCACATAAACCTCCCTTGTCCACGGCAGCCGGCCCAAAGCCACACAGTCTTGTCTGACCATACTGGCCTCTCTGGTGACCAGGTCACACACTCTTTGGACATTAACCAGAAATTCCTGTCATATGAAATCTAATCTTTTACAGTCTCAGAAATAAAAGTAAGCCCTTTATTTTATGTATTGCCTATTCATGTTAACTAAGGGTTGGGAAACACCCAGTTCTTTCACTGAGTGCAGCATAGATAGCGGAGATGGGAGCTGGAAATGCCCCTTTTTAATTGGTCTGTGTTCTGCCCCTTTTTGACTGGCCTGTTTTCTGCCCCTTTTTGACTGGCCTGTGTTCTGCCCCTTTCAGGGTTGGACTGGCCTGTGTTCTGGCCCCTTTCAGGGTTGGACTGGCCTGTTTTCTGGACCCTTTAAGGTTTGGACTGGCCTGTGTTCTGGACCCTTTAAGGGTTGGACTGGCCTGTGTTCTGCCCCTTTAAGGGTTGGACTGGCCTGTGTTCTGCACCTTTTTGACTGGCCTGTGTTCTGGCCCCTTTAAGGTTTGAACTGGCCTGTGGTCTGGCCCCTTTAAGGTTTTGACTGGCCTGTGTTCTGGCCCCTTTAAGGTTTGGACTGGCCTGTGTTCTGGCCCCTTTAAGGTTTGGACTGGCCTGTGTTCTGCCCCTTTAAGGGTTGGACTGGCCTGTTTTCTGGCCCCTTTAAGGGTTGGACTGGCCTGTGTTCTGCCCCTTTAAGGGTTGGACTGGCCTGTGTTCTGGCCCCTTTAAGGGTTGGACTGGCCTGTGTTCTGGCCCCTTTAAGGTTTGGACTGGCCTGTGTTCTGGCCCCTTTAAGGGTTGGACTGGCCTGTGTTCTGGCCCCTTTAAGGTTTTGACTGGCCTATGTTCTGCCCCTTGGTTGACTGGCCTGTGTTCTGGCCCTTGGTTTGACTGGCCTGTGTTCTGCCCCTTTAAGGTTTGGACTGGCCTGTGTTCTGCCCCTTTAAGGTTTGGACTGGCCTGTGTTCTGGCCCCCAAGGTTCCACACAGTGCTGCGCATAGACAGAATTCTACCACTTTTCTCCATAGGTCATATTTTTAGTTATCGTCCTGTACTTTACTACAACAAATACTATTCTTTAGCACCTGAATTCAAGGTCAACTGCCCAATCTCTGGCTTTGGCTTCAGAGCTGGTAGGTAACCAACTGAGAACAATCAGTGATGATAATGCACTGCAGCAGCATGCTTCATATTTTGTGTTTCATTCTTTTAGGTAGCATGGCCCTGTGTCCTGCTGTGCCATGGGCCGTGCTGCTGTCTCGTCTTGGTTTGGTTCACTTTGGTTTAACTTCCCTTGTTGTTTTGTTTGGTTTCTCATCTTATGGTGTCCTCTTAGCATGGAGGTGGCCCTGGGGGTGGCTAGTCTATATACAGTAGCGCATGTGTGGTGTATTTTGTGTATTTGTTTATAGCTAGGTTGGGGCTAGTCTATAGCGCATGTGTGGTGTATTTTGTGTATTTGTTTATAGCTAGGTTGGGGCTAGTCTATAGCGCATGTGTGGTGTATTTTGTGTATTTGTTTATAGCTAGGTTGGGGCTAGTCTATATACAATAGCACATGTGTGGTGTATTTTGTGTATTTGTTCATAGCTAGGTTGGGGCTAGTCTATAGCGCATGTGTGGTGTATTTTGTGTATTTGTTTATAGCTAGGTTGTGGCCCTGGGGGTGGCTAGTCTATATACAGTAGCGCATGTGTGGTGTATTTTGTGTATTTGTTTATAGCTAGGTTGGGGCTAGTCTATAGCGCATGTGTGGTGTATTTTGTGTATTTGTTTATAGCTAGGTTGTGGCTAGTCTATATACAGTAGCGCATGTGTGGTGTATTTTGTGTATTTGTTTACAGCTAGGTTGTGGCTAGTCTATATACAGTAGCACAAGTGTGGTGTATTTTGTGTATTTGTTCATAGCTAGGTTGTGGCTTGCTGTGAACTTCTTCTCTTACTGCTTCTATATGCATGAGCTTGGTGTTGACTTGAAGCATGCTTCCCTAGTTGGCACCCTCAGATCTCTCCACCTCAATTTCCCTTCTTTTGTTAATAAATATTTAGCTCAGAATACATGTCTCTCAGTGGTTCATTGGACCTGTAGCAACTGGTTCTGTTATGTTATAGACAGTGGTTAATGTGGGATTTGGCAGGAGGTGGAACTCTCATATTTTGTGTTGGCCGGTACTGCGTGAATGATGTCAGTTTTTTTGTAATACTTCAACAATATCAACTTCACATACTTCATTGATTCAGTGTTTGATTCAGCTAATCCTTGGTACTAGGGCTGGGACGGTAACCGCATTACCGCTATACCGCGGTACGTGACGCCTACCGCGGGTCTGAGCACGTCACCGTCATGACCGGCAAAAAAAAATAATAATTTAAACATTGGCCTGTATATGTGGGGATGTCTGCACACTGATACTCAGTGAGAAGAAAAAGGTGAAAAAGAAGAGGTCTCTCTCTCTCCAAGTAGCCTACAGCTCGCTGCAGCCTGATCCTTCTCTCTCTCTCCTGCTCACACACACGCAAGCTGCCCGGCCCGGCTCCCCCTTCACACACCTGACATTTTTAAATCCTCTACAGCGCGAAAAAGTCCCACAAATGCAGCGTTGATGAGCCTGTATCAGAGTAAATGTTCTTAGTTTAACATAGTCTAGGCTATAGCCTAGGCCTGCTACTGCGCTATTTGAAATAATATTTCGAGCGGCGCCATCTCTGCCGCTCTCACTCTCCTGCTCACACACACGCAAGCTGCATCGGTAACCCCTTTACACACCTGACATTTTTAAATCCTATACAGCGCGAGAGAAGAGTCCCACAAATGCAGCGCTGATGAGCCTGTAGGCTATCAGAGTAACTTTAATAAGTTAACGGGTTCTGCTTGTATGCAATCGGAGGACAAATGCCGCCTTAGCTTGGAAATGGTTTAGGTAGAAGGTGATCACGTTTAGAAAGGTTGTCTAGTGTAAGAAGGTCATTTGAAACAATGCAGCGGTTCATTTAAGAAAATGACAGTATGGTTAACTAGGCCTACTAACAGTAGCCTAATGAAAAATTAAGTGAGGGTAATCATTTGTTCACTTCACACAAAAACATCTTGGACAGATTTGACAAATTGTAGTGTCTAATCCACTGTCTACTGTAGGCTAATTTAGAGATTAGCTTTTTTTTTTTTTTTTTTTTTTAATCAACCAACATTTTTCTTTGTTGTTGATGTGGCGGGCTGGTCCCAAAAAAGGTGAACCATGCCTGTGATTGGTTACTGCTCTTTGTCAATCGCGTACGACTTCTCAAAATATCTGACATGCTAGATGTTCCCCGACAACCTTGAGACAAATCGCGTTGGTAAGGAGTTCACACATTGTTTGGTCCCGACTGACCTACAAGGCATAAATATAGCGGTATATCGCAAAACCGCGGGAATTTGTTGATTACCGACCGCGGTAAGAAAAAATACAAACCGGCCCAGCCCTACTTGGTACCATCCACACTGTAATGGATCGGACTGGATTTAGTACACTTAATGCCTGATTCACATTCCCACACAATTTCACACACTGTTGTTGCTGCCAACACGTTACCTGGAGTGATTTGGGGTTCTTGAACCTGCAACCTTCCAGCATTTCCTCCAATAGACGCTCCAGACCTAATTGATGTTTTTCTTGTTTTATTGAAATCTAGATTTGCCAACCAATAACCAATCACTGTTGGAGTTAGGCAGAGCACAAGAGACGAATATATTACTTTAAGTACAGTATGACCATAACCTTGCCCTTTACATCCTGTAGAAACAGTATAAGTTTCTTTCTTTCGTTACATTTTGATTGTGTTCTGTTCTCTGAAGACCTCTCTTGCGGTAACCACTAACCTAAGCCTAAGCACATACTTTCAAAATAACAAGTAATTTGAAAACATGTAATAAGTAATATTAAAGATATATTTAAGCAAGTACAGACATCCCATAAAATAAAAATAATAACATATTTGTTAAAAAGACTGCTTACACTGTCTATTGTTATTTGACATTATTGTGCATTTCATGGATATATTTGATTACTTATTTGCTCCTTGCCTTTTGTCAAACTTTTCACTTCATATCTGGATTATTAAGTGTCCTTTGGTGATGGGTGGGAGGTTGAAGGTCAGAGGCAGTGACCATGGGCATCAGATACTGCTTCACTCTCTTCTTCTGTTCTTCTCCTTCTCTCTGCTCGTCTCTCCATAGTTCCTTCGCTTCTGGTGGGAGTTCGAACAGCAGGGTACGTTAGCAGGAAGCGTATGGGTGAGACTAGAGACACAGGCCGCCCTTCAGCACGTGTGCGAGACTGACACATATCATGAACGCTGCATCCACTAAATGAGTGCCTGTCTCATTCAGCTGAATCAACAGCTCACAATCCATGCAGAGGCCAGAGGTGTTCTCTGTGTCTTATCATCTCATGACTGTACTGTGTGTTGGGTTTGTTGCCAAATATCAGCAAATGCCACAAAGCCTGGCGAACAGACAGGAGCCCCAGGCACACATGACAAACAGCCTGTAGGAGTTTGTGACCAACTTGGAACAACTCTTGTAATGCCCTTTCTTTGATGTGACCAGAATACCCAGAAAAAAAGAAAACAAGTCAAAGTCAATTGAAAATGATTGAAAATTGAAAACTAATAATTCACATTTTTCCTTCATCTTAGCACAGCAGGTTATTCAGCAGTACCGGTATGGGACGGTAGATTACAGCCCCTTAATTACTGAAAGAAGTAGGTAAGAACTGCATAACTAAATAAATTTTATGTAAAAACTAAGAAAAGTACTCAGAGAATGCAGACTTCCACCAAGGCAATACAATATAATATAAAATACAGCACGATATATAATACAATATAAATTCCAGATGGATCTGTACGTTACCCTGTAATTATTGTCATTATACAGTATTCCACCTAATCTACTAATTTCTTACGTCTTCCTTACACAATAACTGGGGGCTGTAATCTGAAGTGTAACCGGATTTTCTTACCGTCTACAACCATGAGGCAGAATAAACCAATGCCAGCAGCTCCAACCACATATCGCCCCGTCTCAGGATTCATTGGGTTTGTTAAGAGTGTCTGTTTTACTCTGCTGATGGTGTGCAGTAAGTAGGTGTAGTGGAGTCTTTTGGGAAAACGAATCTGAAACTGGTTGCTATAACACTTCTCTGTTAATATGGCCCCGCCCTCTGTAAGACAAGTTATTACAGTCAGATACTCGACTAGGTTAAAGGATCACCATCCACATGTCTGTTCATTCATATAGATTTGACTTACATACCACATGTAGAATTGGGAAATACAATTCTTACCCTTACTTATACTGTCTGTAGCAACAATAGATTTGGAGTTAAGGAATTACTGTAAGTCTGCTTGGGAAGTGAAACTCAAATAGCGGCATGTCGTCCAACAGGTTTAAGAATAGTTCTCTTTGTGTTTGCACTTCAGTGGTGTGTTGCCTATTAGCCCACTGTACTGTATATGTGACTCTGCACTAGTGAAATCTAGTCAGGCTTCGCAGAAGCTTCGTTTCATGAGAAAATTCTAAAAATGGAATGCTTGCACCAGAGAAAGTCGAATTTCACATTTCAGCATAATTTGACAGAATAAAGTCTACCCTTTCAGATTGTTGTTAACTTATGCCGAAATTCATACCTTCAAATGGGTTAATAATAGTGTTTATTGAGAAAGTGTATCCATTTAGCATTGTACTAACTTAGCCGTCATAGATTTCTAGTGCTAATTGGTTTGTACAGTAAACTACAGCAGGGCATGTGAACATTCGTTATAGATTATAAGAAAAAAATAATTATCTGAATGTAAAGGGCTTTTTCATTTTCATAAACTAGGCTAGAAGTAACTTGCAGATTGAGTTGGGGTCCATAAAATTCCTCTAGATGGAGCTAACGTCGGGTGGAGAATCTGACTGAGTTGGAAGCTGGCTAGTCAGACTGGGTTCTAAAGTCGGCGCAGCTAGTTGGCGTAACTGGAAGTTTAATAAGCTGTTAAGCGTAAGTATTAACTGTCTGCTGATTTTTCTGCTTCAAGGATAGTCACTCAGATGAGGGACATGACAACCATAAATCCACATACTATCAGCTGCATCCACATTGCATCGTTGCGTAGCCTAGCCTACTTCATAGCAAAATACCAAACCATCCACTGGCTCTTACCTCTACGGTGAACTTCAAGTTATATCCATGTTATATCCATATTTCGTGTAAAGTCCACAAATATGGGTATTCCTGTCTTGGTTGCATGTTAGATAAGTAGGCTTGATATCATCTAACTGGTTTGGTTGGACTAGTAGCAGAATTAATTCAGCTGAGTTCACTGATAGCCTTATGTTCAAAATAGCTAGCCTAATAACTCCCCTGCAACAAGCTAATAAACTTCAGCGTTGTTTTTCTCCGCTTTTCAATTTCTTCTGACTTGCAACATTGTAACACTTTGAACGCTCCTCATTCTATGTCATATGTTGTGGGCCAATAGTATCGATAGTGGTATCATTTGGAAAGGTTATTTTCTTGCCTTTCACGTGAATGCAATAACTTAATTTTGTAAAAGAAATGCCAATGCGACTGATTTTGCTGTGCAAGGTCATCATATGGCCATCTGCCTGATTCAGGAGTTTATCAGGGCCACCAGCTGGCTGTCATCACCATCTATTGCTGGTATATATTTTGGACTTTTGGAGAGTGCATAGGCGGTGCTCATTTTTTAGTTTTGCAATTGGCTTGTTTTCCCCCCCCCCCCACCACATGGCAGGCGAGAATTCTACCAGTGAACCACCAATGCTGGTGCTGCGGTGCACAAACAGCAAAAAAGGAGGTGAGGTGAAGCTCATGATTTCTCGTTTCTTCTGTCTTCAACCCAACACAGTGGCACTCTCCAACTCGTCAGCACAGACTGACTACTGTACATACTGGGCTAGTAATGCATGTTTAGCCCATGGCTCCATCTGGGGCTGGGTGGCTCTCCAGGTAAGAACACTGATGTTGGTGTAGTTCTAGAGGTCACTGGTTTGCATCCCGGATGATGCATGTCCTTAACACCAAAAACACGACTGCTATAGCAACCATTATGACATCATCACTGCTACGGCCAGGGGAAGCCAAGACGGCCAGAGAGAGAGAGGGGATTCATTACTTCCTCCTCCCTGTATATTGAGATGGCTTTCAATATTTAGTTACTAAGCTTTACTCTTACACTAATATAACTACTAGCATTGAAAATAAACACTTCACTTTACCAAACTTGACCCCAAAGGGCATACAGGGCCGATGGCCATTTTTGGGCGGGTGCGGTCATAATTCAGTCATAATCAGTCATAATTAAAGTATATTGGGCTAGTCCAATGAAATCTCTAATGCTCATGCAATGTGTCCAACTTTCAGCCATGTGGCCTCTGGTTAGGGAAATGGAGATGGGCACCACCCGATAGTTCACACATGGAGCGGGCTGGATTTTACTTTCATATTATCGTTGACTGCATCATCTGAATGTTTGAGGGATCATAGTGAAAGTGAGTCAAATCTGTTGACTGTGTGAGAGATTCATGTACCTCACAGCAACAAATACTTTTAGAGATGCAGAGAAGATGGATGGATCTAGTGGTTGCACACACAAACAAACTACTATCCACTGGTATGAGTTGGCACTTCTGATGGAGGTTTGGTCCATGCATACAATAATAATCTTGTACTGTAAAATTACATGCACAATGACAATAAATTTCAGGATAAACTGACAGTTGAGTGTTTTTAAATGTCATTTTTTGTGTCCTTTTTTGTAAAACGTATTGAGATTTCTGTGACATAATTAGTGAGCACATGGAATGAACAGGACCAGGTTAATAAGTCTTGTTAAACAGTGTTCAAAAGTCTTTGCTCATAATGGTGGGGGCTGGTGGCAGTGTATCAGTTAAGGAACCTGACCAAAGTGGCCTGAAAATAGGGGGTTCAAATCTTGGCCAGTTAAAATATCACTAAAACCTCTACAACTGTTGGCCAAGAAGTTAGGCAAGCTCAAAGTTGTATTGCATCAACTTAGAATGGAAACTTGGTAGGAGGGGTGCTTCACCCTGATTATGGTAACACAGAGACAAATACTGACTGAAAAGAGAAGCCAGACAAGAAATTCTTGGAGTTACAACTAAACACCACATGGATGAAGTGGCTGAGTGGAAGAGAGCAGGCCTGCAAATCACAAGGTTGGAAGATCACATCTCACTTCAGACATGCTGAAGTGGAGGGAAGGGGTTGCGTTTTGTTGGGACAAAGTAATGTGTCTCATTGATAACTTTGAAAGATCCATATCCCATGACATGATGGAACAGGGTTGTAATTTGTACCACGAATGATATCATAGTGATGTGTCCTAACCTAGAACAGAAAAGGCCCTAACCTGGGAACACTTCTCCTAGAACAGGGTTGACCACTGTTGTAGCCTCCCCAACTACTATTGATACAGCCAGTCTCCTCAACCAGACTTGATACAGCCAGCCTCCTCAACTAGGCATTCATATCCTCCCCAACTAGACTTGATAGCCATGCTCCCCAACTAGACTTGATATAGACTATGTCCCCAACTACCAGGTGGCTCAGTGGAAGAGTGCTGGTCTGCAGTGTGAGTGTGTGTGCTGCCTTAGAGGATGTGGGCTCAAAGCTGGAGAAGGACTAAGTGAGTGGGGAAGTAAGAGATTGAGTATATGATGTGTGAGTGAGGAGAATGTTCCAAATTGGGAGTAATTGTTGGATTTAGATAGAAAGAGTCCAGTCTAAAAACCATTGAGCCTTTTGGGTCCCAATTCTGGCAGGCAACAAGTTGCAAAATTTGACCACCTAAAAAACTTCATAATCCCCTACATCTATCCTGTATTTCCTCGGGGGGCCAAGTAAGCCCCCCCATTTCTCTCTCTTTCAAGCTTCATCTTCTGCTCCTCTCCCCCTGGGATTCATCATTGGCTCAGTCCATGGAGCTCCTCCACAGGTCCCTTGTCAGCAGGCAGAGCTGGGATTGAACCAGCAACCTTGGGGATGGGGATCTCTGATGCTACCGCTGCACCACTGGCTCCTCCGGGCTTGTGGAACGTTCCCTGTTCAGGCAAATCCTCGGATGAGCGCTTAAACAACGTCTTCAGTCCACATTTATGTTTTCATCCAAAGCAACTCACATTTTGCTAACTATAAATTAGATGAGGACCAGTCACCCACAAGAATAACAGTGTCAACTGGGATTTGAACCCATAATTTACAGGGAATGAACATGGTAGCCACGTTCCTTAACCACTACATCACCTCAAGTTCAGTTGGGCTTGAAGAGAAACTGTAATGGACTGCACTGATTAGCCTACTGAAGGTCCTAGTGTCAGTGGTCAAGGTCATGTTGGGTCATGAATGAAATAGTTAAAGAGTCAGGCTAGCCGGCATACATTAAAGTCACCTTCAGCCATTACATAATATAACTGCTCTAGGATTGAACCCAAGACCTCATGTGACTGTACCAGGGCCGGAGCAAAAAATGTTTCCTGTTTACTGCCGTCGTCCTGCTCTTCTCTGGTCTGAGGATTGAATCTGTGACCCAACAGTTACAGAAACCTTGGATCAAAAGTCGTATGCCCTAACCAGTCAACTGAGAAGACCAGACTGCTTCTCCACTAACCAGGAGTCAACTGAGAAGACCAGACTGCTTCTCCACTAACCAGAGTCAACTGAGAAGACCAGACTGCTTCTCCACTAACCAGGATGGTCCTTGAAGGGTCGGGAGGGAGCTGACATGAGCACCAAAATTTGGATTTAGAGCTTTCTAATTAGAGATACTGGGGATCGAATCCTGAACCACTAACATGCAAAGCATGCGCTTTACCATTGAGCTACATCTCCTTCTAATGCTGTTAAGATTTCCATGGCTTCCAGTCTGCAGCATGAGGAAGGGAGCAAGAGATTGGGGAAGGTTCCAGCCAGATTTGAACTCAGATTGCAAGGTCCAAAGTTTAGGGTGCTAACCATTACACCATGAAACCCCAATGAGCTGCTCAGACTCCTGCTCAACTAATCAGGATGGTCTTGAAGGGAGCTTACATGAGTTTTTAAATTTTGTTTTAGAGCTGTATGTATAATTGTGGATGCTGGGGATTGAACCCAGGACTAAGGAGATTCTAAGCATGTGCTCTACGACTGAGTTACATCTTCTTCACTGAAAACGTCCATGGATTCAAATGTGCAGCATGAGGATAAAATCCTAAAGCAGGCCTCACTCCCAAGCGACTTGTTTGCTATCTGTGTCTGGCCCCTGCGTGGCACACGAGAATTTTACCACTGAACCAGCAATGCTCATGCTTCAGTAAACACACTGCACCATTTGAACACATTTGATCTGTTGATGGAATGAAAGTGAAAAAGTCTTGGGCCCTAAACTGCAAGCACCAGGAGCATCAGGGAATTGTACTTCTGCCTGCAGGAGGCAGCCAAGGCTACTTCAAGGGAGGAGGAGGAATGCCGCTTGATACAGACGGCAAGAGAATAGGGGAGGTTCCTCTGAGATTTGAACTCAGATGACTGGATTCAAAGGCTAGAATGCTAACCATTACACCATGGAGCCACACTAAAAAGCTCAAGTCCAGCTCAACTACCCAGGACAATCATGAGTGTCTAAATTTAGTTTAATAGCTGTATAAGATGGAGATGCTAGGGATTGATCCCAGGACCACAATCACTCAGAGCATGGGCTATTCTCTCTCTCGCTCTCTCTCGCTCTCTCTTCCTCTCTCTCTCACTTGCACATTCACACAGTAAATGAACTCTATTGAGTTTGTTACAATAGGAAGATTCACTTCTAACTGACATGAAGTAACCAACCACTGAGTATCTGCAAGCTTGTGTTTAAATCAACTTATGTTTTGTCACCAAGCATAGTTTGGATGTTACTGTAATTCCCAACTTTACCACTAGATGGTAGTGCAGGCCCATGCATGCAGGGATTTTTTTTTTCTCGTAATGCAGAGTGTCACATGAGGACAGTGGGCAGTGGAGACAGCTAGCTGAGGGCACAGACTCTGTGTGTGTGTGTGTTTGTGTGTGTGTGTGTGTGTGTGGGCCGGGCAGTGGAGCTAGCTGAGGGCACAGACTGTGTGTGTGTGTGTGTGTGTGTGTGTGGGCCGGCATTGGGACGGCTATCTGAGAGCACAGGCTGTGTGTGTGTGTGTGTGTGTGTGTGGGCTGGGTAGTGTAGATGGCTAGCTGAGAGCACAGACTGTGTGTGTGTGTGTGTGTGTGTGTGTGTGTGTGTGGGCTGGGTAGTGTAGATGGCTAGCTGAGAGCACAGACTGTGTGTGTGTGTGTGTGTGGCTGGGTAGTGTAGATGGCTAGCTGAGAGCACAGACTGTGTGTGGTGTGTGTGTGGGCTGAGTAGTGTAGATAGCTATCTTAGAGCACATACTGTGTGTGTGGAGAGAGGAGGACTGAGGGGCCGATCGCTGAAAGCTAACATGAAGCTAACATGATAAATAAATAGATATAGATTGATCATGAGACCCAAATCTCTGTCTGTGTGTGTGTGTGTGTGTGTGTGTGTGTGTGTGTGTCTGACACACAAACGCATACAGTACAAGCATATTAAATCATTCTTGCCACTTAGTTGTATTTTGCAGCCAACTTTTCAATGACAAAAATCCCAATAGCCAATCACAGCCTCCATCAGACATGAGGCCATTTTCTGCTGTATGATTCACACACACACACACACACACACACACACACACACACACACACACACACACATACTATTAGTCTCTGTGACTGACACACACGTTCCTTTCGGTGCAATAGAAACCTCGTTTACATGACAAATGTGTGTGTGTCCCTGCATGTTTCTGTTTGCATAGAGGGTGCAGTGTGTGTAACTGTACATGATGTTTGTGTGTGTGTGTGTGTGTGTGTGTGTGTGTGTGTGTGTGTGTGTGTGTGTGTGTGTGTGTGTGTGTGTGTTTGTGAACATGTGCCACTTTGTGATGTTATGTTAGTGAGTGTAGGTGTGGTGGCATGGGAATTGAAGGTGTGTTGTGTTGGGTGTGTATACACAGCAAATCCGCCAGTGTAAAAATGTCAGGGTCAGTGTTAAATAGAGAGTGTTGGTGTTACTTTGACACCACATGGTTATAAAATAACATTGTCAGTGTTACATCAAGTTACAAGTGTCACATTTGTGTTGTCAAATTTGGGTGTTGCCTGCATTGATGTTAAATTATGCCACGCCCTCACGTAACGGTTCAAAAATGCGTAAGCCACTGAAGAAATTTTTTCCCAGCGCCATTTTTTCCCTCATCTAACAGACTCCGGAGTGACTGAACATAAGTTTTACAAGGTATGCAAAACTTTTTTATTGGTCAAATTGTATGATAAAAACACATTTATTATCATTTGTGAATATCTAAATGTTTGGGCCATCTACTTTGTATTTTACTACAGATAACAGCATAATGCTGATGTACCCGAAGTTCCAACGGCACAAATATGATGATATCGATAGCTTGTCTACATCTAACTTTAGCTACCAGGTGAATTAATGTTAAATTATTATTGATTTACTCTCAAATGACGAACCTTCCCTTTATGGGCATTTAGAAGGAGCATAACGATAGTAATCAGGTAGCGCAAATTGTAAAGTGCAGGCTAGCAACATTGCTTAGCGATAGCTTTAGGCTACCTTTAGCCTGCAGGGAGATTAATGGTAGAACCTAACCTAAATGTAAACGTTATTTTTGCAACTTCAGTTTTGATGAATCCTTTTTTGCTTTATTTTCAAGTGGAGGAGGCTGAAATGTGTTGGAGTACCAACAAATGAAGGCTGTGGTGTTCATTTCCATTACACAAGGTAAGCTAGGTGTACTTTGCTATCAGAGAACTGCAGGGCTAGTTAGTTATCCATATGACTTAGTTCTAGGCTAATCAAAGATCAAGGCTCTAATTTAACCCTCTCTGTTGTAAGGTAAGTGACAGGACAGAAATTCTATATAGTTGGAAACCACACTTTCGTTAGTTAAGCTATGCTTTGTGCTGTGGAATATACTCTGGCCACTCGCTGTAATGTTGCTGCTTGCTTTTTGTCGTTGCATTACGACCTCGATGCCGCACCAACTTTGTCCGTCTACGGTAGTTCTAGCCTATTTCCTATCTTGCCGCTTTGACGACCGAACGTGTATAATCAAAACCGATAATGTTCGTTGTTGCCGGTGCACAGATGCCTAATGTCCGTTAATGCAGGCTCCTGCTACTCGAGTACCTTACTGCTGTTCATCTCACTCCCCCTCTGTTCTCATGCACGTCACGTTAACTTTAGAAAATGATAATGGATTTTATTGAAATGATAATCTATGGCACATAGTTCTGGGCTGTGTTCTACTGTAGGCTATTAGAAGTGTGTCTGTGTGTGTGACCTAAGAACATTTATTAAATAGTTTGGTTGTTCTGTCCTGTTGATGAGCTACAATAGTATTAGAACTTATAACTTTTTCTCCTCTTTCAGCTTCAGATTGGCCTATATTTAGCCAAATGAGGATATGAAGGACAACACTGGAGTTGGTGTGGGAGATCTAATTAACTGCTGACTGGTAAGGAATAGAGACTAATTCACTGCAATACTCATAATGTTTATTGGTGTGCATCATGTTTTCATTTAATATTTCTCTGTGGTAGTTTGATCAGGACTTCACATCTTGGACTGGTTTATTGCACTGAAGCGCAACTTCATCAATACCTACAAAAACCTTTGCTCTGATACTCATCCATCTTCTGTCTGTCTGAGAGGAATCAAGTGATCACGGTAGGTGCGCATGAATGCCTCCTTTGGTTTTCCTACCACATGCCTATGATCTGACTGAATAACATTAGCCTATCAGGGCAGTGCAAAATGCAGAATTCTTATACTGCAACTAATTTATATTGTTCATTTTGAATTGTATGGGCAAACAAAATGTCTCTCTACAACAGTAGTTTACAAAACTTTTGTTAATACATGTTATACTGTATCTAGGCTAATAATTGTTAGTTTTTTTTTGTTTGGTTTTTCTGTTTAGTGGAATTGAATGGAATTCCAATTCCAGTCAATTCTGGTTCATGAATTGAATGGAGTGTAATTCTAAAATTCTGAATTAGGGACAGGCCTGATATTAATAAAATGTATTTCTAACTCTTAATAATATACAGTACAGACCAAAAGTTTGGACACACTTTCCCATTAAATTATTTACTTTATTTTCATGACTGTTGCCTTCAGTGACAATCTACAAAATAAACAAACTTATGAATGAACACGTGGCATTATATACTTAATAAAAAAAAGTGTGAAATAACTGAAAATATTCATATTCTAATTTGCAGCTATCTTATTACTCATCCACCTCACCAACCTCAAAAGGAAAAAGACTAGGGAAATCAGCACCTGTGATAGCTGACAGTGTGATCACCAGTTTAATGAAGGTAAACATGTCTTAATTAAGAATGATTTGAAAGGATTTACTCCTAAATACTTAAATACATAAAATAATGGCACAAATCATTGGATGCAATAAATTTCATGGACATTCAATTGGCATAAGCCCACATCAGATTCCATGAAGCCATGTCATGTTATTCCACTGGGCAATTTAATTACATGGTATGGTGTATATATCTGCTGATATTTGTGACTGCTTCACATTAACAAATTGGCAACAGGTGAAATAAGTCACAGTGTTTCATCCTATTTGGAGGGACCAATATGGGGACCAGAGAAATTTGGTTCATGCATTTTCCTAGTCTGATAGCATCTTGAATGATTTTAAAGGAATAGTTCACCTCTTTATGAAAATTGGTTATTCACCCCCTTACCTGGAGTTACATATGTGGGTAAGAGCATTTTGGTCTCTGTGCATGTGTTGTCCTAGTCTGGCAACCCCAATTTTACCTTTAGCTTAGCATAGGCGCTGGAAAGTATTTTCGTGTAACGTAGACCTAAATAGCAAAACGGCAGCTAACAGTAAACTTTATTGTTTAGGCATGCCTGTTACTGTTAGTGTTGACTTCTGGTTGACTTCTGTCTCGCTATTTGGTCTATGTTGCATGAAATTCAGTCATTTACATAGCTATTGACCGTGTTTAGCAATGTGAAACAACAGGGCTATACGTCAATTCACGCACTCTTTTAAATCCTATGTAATAGGCTATAGCTGATATTGAATTACAATCGTACAAGGCTAACACATCTTATCAGTCAGGAATCCATTTAAATTAATTGAACATTCACAAAAAGTAAAAGTCATAATAATGTGATAAATGATACAGGCCTCCTTCGTTGTCTTCTTTTTGGTATACCCAATCAAGATATTTGTAGGTCTTTGTGTACGTGCATTTGTGTGAAGGCAAACTCAAAAGCACAGTTCCTAATGTCCCATTTCTCAATCTCAGGTTGGAACAAGCGTGGGGGAATTCCTTGAGTCACTGCCCTTCTCTGCAATGGAAGAGGTTCCACAGCATCTTGGACTATTCCCTACACAGGCACAGACAACTGTGGCTACCTTTGAGAAACTGTTCGGATTGCAGTTGAGTTTGCATTCAACCTCACTCATTCACCCAAGGACTGTGGCCACAGCAAAGACATTTATCGTCATAATTTTTTTACACTTTTATCTTAAGCAAAAAACACTTAATATTCTTGGACTTGGGAATCAAACCAAGGTCAACTGATTGTCAGTTACCAGTTCATTTGCATGCTAACCGCAGTGGATATTTGGCAGCATTTTAACATGAAGGTAATACTATTGTTTCTTCACATTGTTTGCCTTGTTTATGTCTGACATGTTTGGGTAAGTGAAAAGCCCCATACAGGGAAAGTCGTATAATAGCATGCCATATCCAATGCACTGTCTATGTAATGAAATTCTGTAAGTATGACATTTTGACAGTACAATGGATTTAATACAATATTCATCTGGTCTGAAATTGTGTTTTGTGTTTTTTGAAGCTCTGGTAAATAGTTTATTTTACACTGAACAGTGTTACAGTTTTAATCATATATTTAGTTGAATTGACACTAAACCGGTGTTGAATTTAACTTGATACTAGTGTAGTGTCATCAATTAACACTACACTGGTGTTGGTGTTAAAAAAATACAGTGTTGAATTTAACATTATATTTTAACACCAACACCAGTGTAGTGTAAAACCAACAGTTCAACACTGTTGGGTGGTGTTAATTTCAACAATGAAGAGTGTTAAATTAACACGTTTTCAGTGTTATTATTTTAACACTTTCAAAAGTGTTACTTTTACACCCGAAAGAGTGGACACATATAGACACTTTCCCGGTGTTAAATTTAACACTGTGGGTGTCAAATTAACACCGGCATTTTTGCTGTGTAATATGTGTGCCTGTGTGCTGTGTGTGTATGTATATATGTATGTATATATATATATATATATATATATATATATATATATATATATATATATATATATAGTGTGTGTGTGTGTGTGTGTGTGTACATGTGTGCTGTGTATATTTCATTTGAAAACTCAAGGATTTACATGGCCAGCCTGTGAATCAGTGTGTGTGTGTGTGTGTGTGTGTGTGTGTGTGTGTGTGTGTGTGTGTGTGTGTGTGTGTGTATCAGGGCATGCAAACACACATTATTTCTAAATACTCTTTCTAAATAGTGATGAGTGTGTGTGTGTGTGTGTGTGTGTGTGTTATTTCTAAATACTCTTTCTAAACAGTGATTACACAAGTAGGAGTTTCTTCTGGTGTGGTGACATGACTGCATCTGTGTTGAAATGGGCTCTCACTGTGTGTGTGTGTGTGTGTGTGTGTGTGTGTGTGTGTGTGTGTGTGTGTGTGTGTGTGTGTGCTCTCACTGAGTGTGTCCGTGTGTGTGTGTGTGTGTGTGTGTGTGTGTGTGTGTGTTGCCATGTGTGTGTCTGTGCGTGTGTGTGTGTGTGTGTGCTCTAACTGAGTGTGTCCATGTGTGTGTGTGTGTGTGTCCATGTGTGTGTATGAGTGTGTGTGTTCATGTGTATGTGTGTGTGTGTGTGTGTGTCACTGCTTCAGTCTTTTTCTTTCGACCAGTGAAGCAGGAAATGTGTTGTGGAGAAAGACCAACGGTGGCATCCCGACACACACACACACACACACACACAATGCATGTAAGCTGTTTTTAGATACTTCAAGCGTGTGTGGGTGAGTGTCTGTGTGTATGTGCATGTGTGTGTGATTGTCTGTGTGTATGTGCATGTGTGTGTGATTGATCTTCAGTTATATTTAAATCGATTGATCTTCAGTTATCTTTAAATCGATTGATCTTCACTTCTCTGCCTTCACCTGTTTACTGGTTGCTAATAAAGCTAGTCATGCTAATAAAGCTAGTCATGGGAAGCTCCGCTTTAGGGCCAACATTCTCCCTGGTGCTTAAGTCCAAATAAATGCTCATCTCTGTGCACTACACACTTCAGTTAGCAACTAGTGGAACTAGTATGTACTATACTGAACTACAATAGTGGGCAAAGGCGCTATAGTGTAACTAGTATGTACTATACTGAACTACAATAGTGGGCAAAGGCGCTATAGTGTAACTAGTATGTACTATACTGAACTACAATAGTGGGCAAAGGTGTTATAGTGTAACTAGTATGTACCATACTGAACTACAATAGTGGGCAAAGGCGCTATGGTGTAACTAGTATGTACTATACTGAACTACAATAGTGGGCAAAGGCGCTAGGATGGCACTAACTTTGCCACACACCTGTGAATGTAAAAATGACCTCAAGTGACCTCAAGAATGTTTCTAAAGATCAGCTCTGATTCTACATCATCAGTGAGGTGTCCTGTCTTTTGCAGAGCTGTGGCCTGTTACACACACACACACACACACACACACACACACACACACACACACACTGTTCTGCTGCCAGTTCAATCAATATGGCATCCCATAATTTCCATCGGTGTTGTGAAGGTCAGTGACTTTGAATCTGACCCATCAATGGTGGTGGTAACGGTGTGTGTGCGTCAGGCTGTGTGTGTGTGTTTGCGTTGCGTAAGTCATGACGCACTCCCAGTCCCTATGAACAAACACACACAGGGGCAAGGTCCATCTGGGCTGGAAGTGGGGCAGGGTGTGCTAGGGTCAGTGTGTGTGTGTGTGTGTGTGTGTGTGTGCTAGGGTCAGTGCCACCACAGCCGCCCGTCACACGAACCAAAGTGAACATTCTTGCAGGCCAGACAGTGGGAATGTGTGTTTGTGTACATATGATTAATGTTAAGGTCGGGGAGATTTCAGTGTCCATGTGTGTGTGTGTGTGTGTGTGTGTGTGTGCGTGTGTGTGTGTGTGTGTGAAAGCTAGGGATACTTCAGTGTCAATATTATATTAGAACGGTGAAACTACAACTGCAACAGCTGCAAATATTGTGTCCTTTTGCAAGACACTTGAAGATGCATAATGAGTTCCTGCACGCTGTCTGTGCTATTTCACTTAAAATAGACATCTTTCCTTGATCCACTAGCTGCCTGTTTGTGTGTGTGTGTGTGTGTGTGTGTGTGTGTGTGTGTGTGTGTGTGTGTGTGTGTGTGTGAGAGAGAGAGAGAGAAAGTGTGTGTTTCAGTGCAACTTCACTTGTGTCTCAAATAGGCATCTCTCCTTGATCCACTATCTGCCTGTTTGTGTGTGTGTGTGTGTGTGAGAGAGAGAGAGAGAGAGAGAGAAAGTGTGTGTGTGTTTCAGTGCAACAAATAGGCATCTCTCCTTGATCCACTATCTGTCTGAGCCCTGAACACACTGTGAGGAGGTGAGCAGAAATCCACTAAAGTTTTGTTCATGTGTTTTAAAAAAGAAAGCCACTAAAGTTTTGTTCATGTGTTTTAAAAGAGAAATCTACTAAAGTTTTGTTCATGTGTTTTAAATGAGAAAGCCACTAAAGTTTAGTAGATAATCCAGAGGCTGAGACCCGAGAGGATTAGACAGGTGGCGCAAGAACTCTCTTATGAAACTCTCTTACTCTCTTTTTCTCTCCTTCTCCCTCTCTTAACCCAAAGAACTCTCTTATGAAACTCTCTTCCTCTCACTCTCTCCCTCTCTTAACCCAAAGAACTCTCTTATGAAACTCTCGCTCTTGACCCAA
This sequence comes from Sardinella longiceps, assembly GCA_027497455.2. Lineage (NCBI taxonomy): Eukaryota > Metazoa > Chordata > Actinopteri > Clupeiformes > Clupeidae > Sardinella > Sardinella longiceps. Next base: position 52,335 of record JAODXP020007459.1, on the reverse strand, counting down.
AGTACTTCCTGTTGGCCTAACCCAACGGCATCATGGGAAAGTGACCCTGGACACAAAGCTCAGAGGAACGCAATAGTTTGGGGAAAATAACATTCAACTTTTATTGCAAACCATACAAGGTCACATAAATCAACCATTTTACAACTTTACAGTACATCTGACAGGAATCGTTACATACAAGCATACCTTTGTCAGTTTGATATCTTTATATCTATTTATGTGTTCCATATACAATAAAACTAATACACAAGACTGGATATATACAAACCAACTTAAATAGTAGAACATAGTCATATTAAATGGAATGCATTTGCGGCGGTTCAGAGTGTGGGAATGCACAATGTCTGAACTCTATTATTACATCATCACTGAGCGACTGGAAGACTAGGATGACTGCTCTGATTGGACGGACGGTCGGTCGGTCGGTCGGTCAGTTTTGCCTTCTCTCCTCCTTTGGTCAAAAGGTCCCTACTGTATGTATGTACTCAAGCATAGCAGCATCACCTGCCACATAACCAACCCACCAACCAACCAAGCACCGCCCCGCTGGGGCCAGTCAACACAAGCATAAACATAAACACAAACAAACAAACAAAAACAATCTGTGCGTTTCTTTAGGATCTCACTGCGCCACGACGACTGATGACTGCACAGCACATGTAACCATGGCAACAGACAGACAATCAGCCATCGCTAGGTGACAAGACAACAGACAACAACAGAGAATGCCCCCAGTTATGTAGACACAATGACCAGATCTGAGCAATGTGGTCATCATGGCATTATTAAAAAAGTAAATATGACAACAGACAACAGCTACAGAATGCCCCCAGTTATGACCACACAATGACCAGATCTCAACAATGTGGTCATCATGGCATTATTAAAAAAGTAAATATGACAACATTGACAATGACAAAAACATCTGCAACATCAACACACATAAATATGGAGTTTGGGTGAGTTCCATCAGGACAAGAGGATGACAAGTGGCCGGAAAAGGCACCGTTCAGACACACACACACACACACACACACACACACACACACACACACACACACATCTGTAACACTAACACTCCGGCCATCCACCTCACTCTGCCACAACAAACAAACAAATAAACAAATAACAGTGAAAATAAACATGTTCAACGACACGCAGTCAACAGGAAGCAACTTAAATAAAAAGAACATGTAGAGGACAAAACAGACAAGCACAATTCCTCTCTTCTTCACAATCCCTCCATCATATTTCCTTCCGTTCATCTACTGCTCCTCCCTCCATCTGATATGGGGACATTGTACAGGCATCACGGGTAACCATGACGACGATGGCCCTGATGATGATGATGATGGAGAAGACGATAATGGTGATAATGAGGACAATGATGATGATGAAGATGACGAAGATGATGATTCTGATGAAGAGTCTTTCAGTTGTTCCATCTGAAGGCCTTCAGTGGCCAGTGGAGCCGGCAGAGTAGAGCTGCCTGGAGCCACATGTGCAAATATCTTCACTCTTGGGGGGGGGTCATCTAGGAGGAGGAGGGGGGGTCCACTGGGCGTTAGTTAGTAGTGCATCATCCAAGCTAAAGGTGTTCTTTATGTTCTTAATGTTCTGTATGTTCTTAATGTTCTTTATGTTCCTCATCTCAATGCAGGGATGCAGTCAGTGGGCTCCACACCGATGACACCAATCATTGGCTCCGCCTCCATAAGGACCACCCAGGAGGACAGAGCTACGAGCTCCGCCTCCATAAGGACCACCCAGGAGGACAGAGCTACGAGCTCCGCCTCCATAAGGACCACCCAGGAGGACAGAGCTACGAGCAAAAGAGTCCGTTGCTGATATGGGATACAAGTCCGTGTGTGTGTGTGTGTGTGTGCGTGTGTGTGTGTGTGTGTGTTGGCCTGCTACAGGTAGGAGTCCATGGCGGGCGCGTAGGAGAATCAATGTGTGTGAGTGTGTGGGGGGTTGTGTGTGTGTGTGTGTGTGTGTGTGTGTGTGTGTGTGTGTGTGTGTTGGCCAGCTACAGGTAAGAGTCCATAGCGGGCGCGTAGGAGAATCCCAGGAAGGCTTCGGCCGCCTCCTTGATGCTGGCGGTGACCAGTGAGCTGTCCGGCGAGCAGCCGATGGAACTGGGCACCGGCTCGTCTGTGAACTCTGGGTCAAAGTGCCGAAGGTCGTTAGGGCCCGTCTGAGGGAGGGACAGAGAGAGAGAGAGAGAGAGAGAGAGAGAGAGAGAGAGAGAGAGTTAGGATGTTGGAATCTGTCTACAGAATTACTGATGTTGGAATCTGCCTCCAGTTAAACTAGTTAAACTCTGTTCATTTCTAGAGTAATTACTGAGGGAATCTGCCTCCAGTTAAACTAGTTAAACTCATAAAGTTCATTTCTAGAGTAATTACTGAGGGAATCTGCCTACAGTTAAACTAGTTAAACTCATAAAGTTCATTTCTACAGTTAAACTAGTTAAACTCTGTTCATTTCTAGAGTAATTGAATAAACTGTATGTGAGGAACTGGAACGTACCACGTTAGGGTTAAATGGAGGGGTGATCTTTTTGGCATTCAGGTCATCCCAGTTGATAGGAGAGAAAAACATGTGATTCTTGATTTCAGTCTGTGGAGAAAGACGGAGAGAGAGAGAGAGAAAGAGAGAGAGAGAGAGAGAGAGAGAGTGTGTAAGAGAGACAGAAAGAGAGAGAGAGGTTAACATCTCATACAAACTTACCAGAGTGTTCATTTAAAAGACCAATTTGCACCCCCCCCACCACCCACCCACACAGACACACACATACACAAACACACACACTTACAAAGTCATCGGTGGCTCCAATCCTGAGCGTGCGGTCCTTCTGCAGCAGTCCCTCCAGTAGGTGTCTGGCTGCGTTGGAGATGTTGGGCTTCAGCTGCAGCGGCTTGTTCAGGATGTTATCGTACATCTCCGCCGTGTTCCGACTGTAGAACGGGGGCTACACACACACAAAACACACACAGTTAGCACCTGAACGCTTACTAAAATATTCAAAAATCACACACACACACACACACACACACACACAGTTACCACCTGAATGTTTACTCAGCCATTCAAAAACTCTGTCTCCCTACAGCTGGTGACCCCAGCAGGCAGTAAACAGTAAACTGATCCACTATTTAATAACATGATGAGATATCAGATATGATCATACAGTACGTATGAAATGAATTAATTGCTGAACTCTTATTTGATGATATTAATCTCCTTCTGAAGAGTAGCTGAGGGTGCTGTATATACTAGGCCAAGGGTCAAGCCCTTACACACACACACACACACACACACACACACACACACACACACACACACACACACAGTCGTGCCCTCCTCAATTGAATCACTTCACTGAATCTGTGCTAAATCCTATTAAGAGAATTGAAGCTCTCTAAAGAGTGAGCGGAAATGCCAATCCTTAAAGGCCAGTCCTTAAATGCTGATCCTTAAAGGCCAGTCCTTAAGATGCCAATCCTGTGCTTAAAGTTGCCCAGTTCCCACGGCTGCTGAGGCCAGTCAGGCAGTCAGGCGGCCTCCTTAGCTGACCCTGCATGTGACTCAGCTTTGGCTTTGGCTCTGGCTCTGGCCCGCCTCCATGCTGCCCCCTGCTGCCCCCTAGCAGAACAGCAGCTCAGCACTGCACTGCACTGCCCCTAGGGTCTGTGTCTGGGACACTCACAACAACATCTCATACAGCACACACACACACACACACACACACACACACACACACACACACACACACAGATACTCACCAGACCATATAGCATCTCGTACAGGACAGCACCCAGACACCACCAGTCCACTGTGCGGTCATACGGCTGCTTATGCAACACCTCTGGAGCCAGGTACTGCAGGAGCACACACACACACACACACAGAGAAAGAGAGAGAGAGAGAAGGTTGTTTAGAACAATCCATGTTTCTGTCCAGTACAGTATCTACTGTGTCTGCTGCTGCTGAAACTAAATAGAATTAGAACTCTACCCCAGCACTAGCACACTTGTTGTCATGGCAACACCCTAAAAAATCCTAGCCGAGACACACACACACACACACACACACACACACACCTCTGGCGTTCCGCAGAAGGTGGAGGTGGTTCCGTTGGGTTCTATGTTCTCCTTGCAGAGGCCAAAGTCGGTGAGGATGATGTGTCCTTGTGAGTCCAGCAGGATGTTCTCGGGCTTCAGGTCGCGGTACACGATGTTCAGAGAGTGCAGGTAGCCCAGAGCGCTGGCGATCTCCGCAGAGTAGAACCGAGCACGAGGCTCCAGGAAACAACGTTCCCTCTGCAGGTGGTAGAACAGCTGAGAGAACCGAGAGAGAGAGAGAGAGAGAGAGAGAGAGAGAGAGAGAGAGATTAGTCTCTATATCACTCTGTACTTAATCATGACTTGAAACAATAGCAGGAAATGAGGCGCGAGGCGCGCCAGACCCCCCCCCCCCCCACCCACCCCCCCTACACTCAGACTCCATTTTCAGCTGATGGATGGAAGCTAAATCGGGCTGCTCTTCCAACCGCACCCCACCACACACCCCGGTCCAAATACACACACACTCCTCTACACACTCCAGCCCGACTACACACACACACTCCTCTACACACCCCGGCCCGACTACACACACACACTCCTCTACACACTCCAGCCCCACTACACACACACACTACACACCCTACCATTTCCTGAGGTCAACTTCCTCTCTACTGACAGAACACCACAGAGAGAGAGAGAGAGAGAGAGAGAGAGAGAGAGAGAGAAGGAGAGAGAGAGAGAACACATTCTCCTGGTCTTCTCATGACAGGATTTCCTCTCTCTGTCCATCTGTGTGTGTGTGTGTGTGTTCTTCCCTTCTCTCTCTCTCTCTCTCTCTCTCTCTCTCTCTCTCTCTCTGTGTTTCAGACACACTGTCTCCCATGCACTTCCTCTACTGTCCTCTGGCCTCACTACTAAAAAGTCCTCGCCCCAGTAATCACCACCTAACCCCCCCCCACACACACACACACACAGTAATCACCACCTAACCCCCCCCCCCACACACACACACACACAGTAATCATCACCTCACCCCCACCCCCCGCCCCAGCAATCACCACATTACCCCCCCCCCCCACACACACACACACACACACACATTACCTCACCGCCCCTCATCTCAGTAATCATCACATATCACATCACCTGCACCCCCCCCCCCCACCCCCACCCCCCCCCTCCCTGCCTAAATCTCTATCATATACTCCCATTCACATAGAGGTCTACTTAAGAACACAACTACTTCACAAAGTCACCTTAAACTACCAAGATATTAACTCACACACACACACACACACACACACACACTGTACACACCTCTCCTCCGTTGATGTAGTCGAGTACGAAGTAGAGTTTGTCTGTGGTCTGGAAGGAGTAGTGCAGCCCAACCAGGAACGGGTGTTTGACGTTCTTCAGCAGGACATTCCGCTCCGACATAATGTGCTTCTCCTGGGAGAGACACACACACACACACACAGACACACATTCATGATGAAGGTTAGAGGTTTGTGTATGAGGTCAAAGCCGAAGCAATCGATGCTAGTCACACGTCACACCTGAGCCTACACACACACACACACACACACACACACACACACGAGTGTGTTGAAGGTTAGAGGTTTGTGTACATGAGGTCAAAGCTGAACCAATCGATGCCAGTCACACGTCAGTTCTGACCCTACAGTTTACACACACACACACACACACACACACACACACACACACACACACACACACACACACACACACACACACGTCAGTCCTGACCCTACAGTTTACCTTGGCAACATGTGGTGCAAAGGTTTAGATGTAGTTCTATGGACCACATGCATCTCTATGGGATTCCATGCATCAGTAATAAACTGAACTGGCACATGATCCAGAGAATCCCGACTCATCACTGAAGACTATTTACTGCCCAAGAGCCCCAGACAGCACCAGTTCTACAGCGCCAACCTTCTATTTGTTTACGCCAATCTTCTATTTGTTTATTTTAATCTTCTATGTGTTTACTGCACAGCTAATGGTCACCTCTTTCTTTCACACACACACACACACACACACACACACACACACACACACCTCTTTCTTCTTGAGGATGGCCTTCTTCTGCAGCACTTTGACGGCGTAGAACTGGTCATCGCTGCGGTGGCGAGCCAGCAGGACTTTGCCGAAGCTGCCCTTGCCGATGACCTTGAGGAAGTTGAAGTCTGAGGGCTTGGCGGACGGGTTTGAGGACGGACCCAGATTAATCTGCTGTGATGGACTGGGCTGCAATACACAGGGAAACACACATCATCATCATCATTGTCATCAACCCACACACACACACAGATACATGTCCCACAAAACATGCAAGCACAAATACACACTTTACAGAAGTAAGAAAACATTTCACAGACATGCCCAGTTGTATGCATGGTCCTCTACTGTTGTCTGCTGTTTGCTAATGTTGTCTGCATGTTGTGTGTATGTTACTGTAATGTTGTCTGCATGTTGTGTGTATGTTAGTGTAATGTTGTCTGCATGTTGAGTGTATGTTAGTGTAATGTTGTCTGCATGTTGTGTGTATGTTAGTGTAATGTTGTCTGCATGTTGTGTGTATGTTATTCTACTGTTATAAGCATATTAGTTTCCTGTACTCACCGGAGGTGAAGGGTTGCTGTTCAGAAGCTCTGGGTCTTGTGGGGGGGTCAAGTTCAGTATGGATTGCACCTCCGGACTGTGGACAAACATGGCAAACTCAGAACACATCTATCCCATAATAATATACATGCCACACTCAGATCACATCTTTAAGAACGAGAAACTGCTCAGACACACACACACACACACACACACACACACACACACACTCAGATCACATCTTTAAGAATGAGAAACTGCTCAGTAATCCCATAATAAACACTAATAATCATTAATAATGAATGAAAATATGACTGTGTTGGTAAAAGTGAATAAGTAGAGTCATTCTGTAGGCACCAATCATACAAACTGTGGAGAAACTCTTAAGTAGCACTGGATCATACTTACTGCTTGCATGCATAGGAGTTTGTGGCAAGCTTCTGAATGAAACACACACACACACACACACACACACACACACACACACGCGTGTGTTGAAGGTTAGAAGTTTGTACTTACTGCTTGCATGCATAGGAGTTTGTGGCAAGCTTCTGAATGAAATCGTTCAGCCCCATTCTTCTCTGTTTCATAAAAGCTGAGGAAGAGAACAAAATAGAAGAGAGAAAGAGGGAGGGAGAGAGAGAGAAGAGGGAGGGAGGGAGGGAGGGAGAGAGAGAAAAGAGAGTTAAAGATGGATAATTCCCAAGGTTTTTCCAAACGTCCAAAGTGTATTTATTCCCTGAGGCAGCAGGTAAAAGCCAAGCAAGCCTACCGCTAAGCACGGCCACTACTCCTCTGCTCTTGGAGTAAGTCATCTCTGGAGCCTCGAGGTCTGTAATGATTGTCATGCTTGTAGTTTTCCACTGATAGCGGGACTGTGGCTGCTGCCCAAACTATTCAAAAGAACTAACTGAGCTCCAGTTGTGTCTCGAGCTTATATGGACACGGGGGCGGGGAATGCGCATGCTAATTAGACATCTGTGTTGGGTTTTTCACCAGGAGGGGGGGGGTAGCGTGACGTACGTACACCCCTGGGTGGGTGTGCTCTGTGTGTCAGCCAGCGGCCATTCACGCGCAGCCTGCAGTCCGCCGCACCCCCGCCGAGCGCAGTAGCGAATCAGAACCGGGAGCTCGCTCACCAGTGGGCACCGGCGACTCAAACATCCCCGTCCCACACAGCTGCGTCAGCCAAAGATTGACAAAAAGAAAGTCCTCTCTCTCTCTCTCTCACGCACCAGCTGGGCAGAACTATGTGTTCTTACAGTGCAATCTGTACTTTGGGAAGTTTCCGTTGCATTTCTCATCATCAGGGGGAAATTAGCATGACTTTGCTAAAACATGGCGCAATGCATCTCTTAGTGTTTTACACAAGACTAATGTTTTTTGCACACTGTCCTTTTTTACATAAAGTGAACTCAAACATAGGCCTATGACACATAGAACCGACATACTGAATCAATGGGCCACTCATTTAGCTGCGCAGGCGCCACACTAAATGCAAAGACATTGACATTGCTCCATCTACACATTTTTCATGTTTTTTAATGCAAACTATAAAATTGCAAATACCATGGAAAAATGGAAAATAAATAAACACACACACACACACACACACACACACACACACACACACACACACATATAGATCAAACAAAGTTCTGAATATTAATTGCGCTAGTGATTATGTAAGCCTGCTCCCAGAAATGTCCTTCATGACTTTTCAGACCCTGATAAGTAGCACTTAAATGGTTCTCAGGGAAACACACACACACACACACACAGGTGATCTGAGGATGGCGGTGCGATTGACAGTAGCCTAAAGTAGCCTACAGTACAAAAGGCATATCAGTCCTTCCTTCTCCTGACCTGAAAAGAGAGAGAACGGAGTCTGATGACGCATGCGCCCCCCGCTGCTGCACAAAAGTCAGAAGGAGGGAGTTGTTCTCCGAGGGAGACGCGTGCCAAGAAAAATAATCCAGCCCTGGAAAAGTACAAAGTTTGAGCCGTTCAATTAATTCTCCTCACGCACAGCAAAGGCTGTCGGTGGGCCTTCGGTAACTCCTGGCTCTCAGGCGATGCGCACCGAGCCTCTTTGATCCTTCTCCGCGACTCCGGTGATTTTTATTGAAATGAGGAGATGTGAGACCGGAGGCCCCAAACACTGCTGTTCTATTTATGACGGCGGAGTCCCAGAAACTCAGTGTTACGCAACGCCTATAGGCTACCTACCTGGACTAGCCTGGGCTACTAATGAAGAAACGGGCTGTTAAACTTACACATTCCTCCGAACAAACTGTTTATGCTTTAGGTCAGGCATAATTTTTAAATGTTCCCAAAAAACTTCCATAAGGCCCGAACCTGCCCGTGAGTTTTAGCAGCTGTTGGCTCCGAAGAGAAAAGCTGTCCAACTTCTTTCCATTCTGCCAGCTGTTCGCACGCAACCAGGACGCCCAAAACGTTTGTTTTTAAGTAGCCTTGTTTTAGGGAATTCTACATGGGTACCACTAGACATCCACTAAATACACTAAACGTGTGACACATTCGTTACCTTTGCTAGTCTAAGCCGCAGGATGCTGCAATCAGTATTCCAGTTTACATAACCTCTTGTCCATGTAACTTTCTTAAAAGCCTTCTGATCTGCAACATTCAAAACCAGCAAATCTACGCAACTTTCGGAAAATCTCAGAAAAGTTCGGAAAAACACACCAACCTTTCAATTCAGCCGTGGTCCTCATTTTCGCTTATTCAAGAACTAGTTATTTATTTCCCCCAAAAGTGCAGCTTGGTGTTAGTTAGTTCTGCTGCTGCTCCTCGGTGTGGCTCGAGGTAGAAAGGGCGACTTGGGTTACGGCGGAATATATGAGACTAGCGCGCTCCTTATCACGCGCATTTGCATAGATAAGACTGCGGTCCAGGAATCGGGTCACAGTTTAAGAGGCTAACTAACGGACAAGTCACACCTGGGGCTGGCCGGTCAATTTCAAGGCTGCCAACGCCTGCCTCGCGCCCTCCCCCTTACCCCCCGAGAGAGGAAACGAACGCAAAGAAGGAAAAGTGGCAAAAGCGGATCAAGGGGAGATTTAAACTGAGGAGAAAGTTCACTAGGCAGCAGGCTGCTGTTTTGCCTCCCCGGTGAACAA
>JAODXP020007454.1:65000-74203 GCA_027497455.2 Sardinella longiceps | reverse complement strand
TGGTGAGAAAATATTCCACACAAAATGTAGAACATTTTTAGTCATTGTGACCATTTGGGACATTGGTTGCCATATGAATACATAACAAACTCGAATAATGGAGTAGTGTCACCTGGTGGATAACATGGCTTATTACTCTACAGATCCTGCGGGAACGAACAAGCCTTCATCCGAGTCTCTCCAGCCTGAAAATACAGAACAAAATGGTGAATAAACATCGGATGACTCCACAGTTTAGCAGTATTTCCAGATTTTCTATGGGATATGTTGTAGTGTATCAATCTGACATTGCTTTGCACAGAATTAAATAATATATTGTTACGTGTACTTCTTGAAAGACATCCAATTAGACCACTCTTCTTCCGAAATGAAGGGAACTACAGAGAGAGAGAGAGAGAGAGAGAGAGAGAGAGAGAGAGAGAGAGAGAGAGAGAGAGAGATAATACAAAATGAAGTATTTGAATAGCATATATTTATTGCCTTCATGTTTTCTCATATCTTTAAAAGATGTGCAACTGGAAGAGTCCACTACAGAAAACAATGGAATTACACAGTCTTCACTGGAAAAAGAAAATACAGGACAAGTTGGTGAGAAAATATTCCACACAAAATGTTGAAAATGTTCAGTCACCAAGAACTTTTTTTTTACTTTCTGCTAATGCTACACGATGACACAGATTAACTCAATTGTGGAGTGGTGTCACTTGTATGGTATGTTGTTAATTGTAGTGTATCAACACTTGTTGAGATATATCATTTGTGTACTCAGTTGTTATGCAAAAAGAAATGATGCACTGTTCTGTACTGTCATGCAGTTATGGCACATGGTGGCACTAGCTTAAAGTAGACGCCTCCGTGTCATTACTTGTTCTACTTCATCTGCCGTGGTCGCTCTTCAGTAGCTGTAGACATACAGTACCAATGGCAGTCAGACTTGCCAGTGAAGAAATCAATGCCTCTGTTTATCACATATAAGTCTTATTTCATTCTTTCCGTTTTGTAGGTACTGAAGGTAATCTAAGTGCAAATGGAGGAAAAGGTGAGAAAAAAATATCTCTTTCAGATTATCTCTATTCTCTCTATCTCTATCTCTATTTAATGTGATCTAACATGTTAAAGGAGAAGTTCGATATGGTAAGGACCCAAAGTATACTGCAACATCATAAAAGTTAGGCCTATTTCACACAAACTGCACGTTCGCGTTGTGGGAGCGGGGCTGTTCGTGAGCAGTCTGTGAGCAGTGCTTGCGGGCTTGGGCATTCACACCAGAAATTGTCTCTGCGGTGTTCCGTGCGAACAGGCTGCCCGAGCTCTGCATTCAAAATCTGTGGACACTGCACAAGTCCCGCTTACCGTGCTGAAAACGCTGGAAAAATAGAACTTGTTTCTATTTCAAAAAAGCAGCATGGTTTTAATATGTTCATGCAGGCCATAGAAGAACGGAGGCACCCAGCTAGGTGGTAAGTAGCTATTTGTACAGATGCTAACCTAGCTGGGTTCCCCTGGAAGTTACAACTAACAAGCTTCTTCGGCCTGCATGAATGTATCAAAATTCTGCTCACTGGCAAACGTTCCAACTTTTTATAATGCTGCAATATGCTTTAGGTCCTTATCACACCGAACTTGTCCTTTAAATTATAGGGGACACCAACACATATATGCTTTTTCCAGAGGCAGGATTAATTGATTTCAACTTTGTCCTATTGGGTAAGACTGGATCAGGAAAAAGTGCAACTGGAAACACCATCCTGGGAAGAAAAGCTTTTGAGTCAGACATGTCTTGTGATCCTATTACCAAAGATTGCAGAGGCGAAAAAGCACACATAGATGGAAAGGAAATAACAGTTGTAGACACTCCAGACCCTCTGGTAGACGCCAGGGCTTTAAAAAAATTGAGAAATCACTTTGCAAGTTGTGAATCATCCTTTGGCATTGGATTGGTGATGTCATTGAAAGACATGAATACTGAGATCCAGAAACGTCTAGTAAAATGGGTAAGAGATAATTGCGGTGAGAATGTTTTTCATTACACAATATTGATATTCACTTACAAAGACCAATTAAGTAAACAGAACAAAACAATAGACGACTACATTATGTCTGGCTCTGAACTTAGTCAACTAGTGAAAAAGTGTGGGCATCGATATGTTGCATTCAACAATGACGAAATAGATCATGCAGATGTCAAAGATCTGCTTGATAAAATTGAATGTTTGATGCAGGAAAATGAGAGCTCCTTGTACACTTCTAAGATGTACAGGAAAGCTCAGACAAGACTTAAACATAAAATGTTAAAAAAGATGGCGTGCCCTGCAGGGATAGCCTTGGGGCTGGTCACAACCGTTGTAGGAGGCACTCTTTTTGCAACCATTGGACCTCCTTTTTTACCAGTTCTAGTTCTTAGTACAGGAGTAGGTATTATGAGTAGTAGTTGTGCAGTTTTTTTTTATAAAAAAAAACAGATATCCAAAAGGAAAAGGCATAGCAAAAAAGAAGAAACCTATATTCAGGTTGCCCCAGGCGAGGTGCATACCCTTATTGGAAATCAAAATGTGGAATACTTAACATGTGTCTAAACATCGATAATAATATAGTCATTCCAGCATTGACACTATTATTGAGGATTTATTGATATGTTGCACAACACAATGACCTGAAATTTTGAGGTCGTTATACCGCTTATCTCCCGTATCCATCTATCTCTCGTATATTTGAAGAAGCGTATAAAACGTAAAATAAATATGCAACTCAAATTTAAAAGAAGCTAACCTGTTCGGTTTGAGTACTACTTTCAGTTGAAAGTACATCTACAAGGCTGCTTATTGTTGTTATAGTTACCATTCTGAAAGGCATTCATATGGAACGGTAATCAGTTATTAGATTAGTTATTTTTTGGAACTACTTCCAAAGTAGCCAGTTATCTGGAAATAATGGTCACCTAGCAGCCAATCAGAGAAGAGAATGGCGTTCTGAAGGGAGATAATGAGGATTTATTGATATGTTGCACAACACAATGACCTGAAATTTTGTAGCCTTTATTTAAAGTGAAAGTTCAGTGTAATTCAGGCATAGCCCTGTTGTACAAGCCTGCTGACTGCCATACATAGCGAGGGGAATGAAAGAATTGGAACATAGACCGGATCAGGAAGGCAAATGCGAACGAGCACTTTACATTGAGTCAAAGGACCATACCGCATTTGAAACTGAACGTAAGATCGGTATGGTCCCTTGACTCAATGGTGCCTATTCGTAATTGTTTTTTGTGTTCGGTCTATGTTGTTCCAATGTTGTGTTTGTGTTCGGTCTATGTTGTTATGCCTGAATTACACCGAACCTTTTCTTTAACATAAAAGGAGTACGGATTAACTTGAAATTACTTCAAATATTGTTGTTGGATTTTGTTAACTCATTCACATTAACTCTTTCCCTCACATTTTGTGTATAACCTTAATGCAGATCAGAGAGGGAGAGAGAGAGAGAGAATTATTGCTCTGGGTCTTAACCAACCGTAATCGTGTGAAATTCTCTTAAAAGTAAAAGGGCGGTCCTACTCTCTTTGGTGTCCTGGGCGAACAGCTTATCACGTCCTACCCTCTTTGGTGCCCTGGGCAGACACCCCCAAACAATAATTATAATAATAATAAAAATGACACAGCACACCTCATCATACTATCATGACCTAGAACAAGAGGATAAAAATAACAAACCAAAGTTATTTAGCATTGGTGCTAATTTCATCTATTGTATTTCCATCTATTCTATTTTTTTTAAAACTCTTATGGTACTTATGGTAGCTATTAATTACTGTACTATATGCATGTCTAGCTGCTACAGCAAAGGAAAAGATCTGGACCCCAAACCCCTCCCCTTTCTTGTGTGTGAGACTTCAGCACTGACATCTGATTTGGGTTGTTCACTTTCTCCAAATGGGTGATAGAAAACTCTTCCGTTGAAATTATAGGTCTGTTATAGGTCAAACTTCGGAGTGCCCGTGATGCCGCCAGGTTACCTCCCTCCACCCTTATTACTCAAACCAATTTAGGCACAGACAAAGGTACTCTCTTTTCCCAGGATGGTGTTTTGAAATTGCACTCTGTCCACTTTTACACCACTTTTGAAGTAATTGAAGGTTGCTTTATAATATTTTTTATTTGTACATCAAAAAGTTTTTATTTTATTTTTTATTTTTTATTTTTTGGTAATTTGCTTTATTGACATTAAGAAAGGATCTAATTTCAAGTAAGATCCACAGAAATATGAAAAACCACAACGGTGTGCTTGGACGCACAGGCTGATATCACAAAGTACATTGTAATTATTGTTCCAGGATCAAGTGCTAAATTGTATGTCAGGATTCACATAATAACGAACCAGTCACTTTCAGAGCAGGTTTTGATAATGATGCTATGTACAGTGTACAAAACCGTTTTTGTGCAATAGAATAGGTCTATATGAGTTTGAGGTATATGGCATTTTGAAAATGTCAGCAATTGACTGATGAAGCATGGTTGCACCATTAGGTTACAAACATTGTATTGCTTGCAATGATTTATGTTTTTTAGTGTTGTCATTTTTTTTGTACCCCATAAACAGTTAGAGTTGAGTACCCCATAAATTGTCATCGCTATATAAATAATAATAACAAAAAAAATAAAAAGACTAACAGAATTCCACAGTTTCTACGAGATGAGAATACAATATTTCTTAGGGTAATAAATTTGAGTTGTTGTGATCCACAGAGACAGAAAAAGACTCGTCTATCAGAATTGTGCTGGTTGGAAAGACTGGATCAGGCAAAAGTGCAGCAGGAAACACCATCCTGGGAAGAGATGCCTTTGAATCTGACATGTCACCAGAATCTGTCACCAAGCAATGCTGGCGACAGAAAGTTGAAATTGATGGGAGAACAATTGAAGTTGTAGACACCCCTGGTGTCTGTGACACCAACATGTCAGGGAAGGAAATTAGAAATGAATTTAGAGAGATGATGGCAGATTCCACAAGAAAGCCAATTATCTTCCTTATAGTACTCAAACTGGGGAGGTTCACAGTAGAAGAACAGGACTGTGTCACTTGGATTGAAGAGAACTTTGGGAAAGACTCACTGAAGTATTTCTCTATCATATTGTTCACTCATGCCGATCTATTACGGGGGAAATCCATAGACAAATACATTCAGTCCAGCCCCCAGCTTAGTAAAATTATTAAAAAGTGTGGAGAAAGATACCACTTATTTAACAATGAAGAAAAGGCTGATCGTACTCAAGTCTTAGACCTTTGGGCAAAGATAGAGGACATGCAGAGAAAGGGTGAGAGGTACACAAATGCAATGTTCACAAAGGCCCAAAAAAAATTACATCGTAAGGAACAGAAGGATAAGGCAAGAGATGTTGCTATGGGTGTTGGCTCTGCCGTAGGCATTGCAGTAGCTGTAGGAGGAGCCGTGGCCGGTGGTCCAGTTACTGCTGGTGTAGCAGTTGGGGGTGGTGCTGCTCTAGCCGCAGGGGGGCTTGTGGGACTTCTGAGTAGAAAACTCAGCAAATACAGGGAAAAGAGGAAGAAAAAGTAATAGAGTACAAAACACTAACTTCAACTATTTTTTTTTCCCAGTTCCCCACTTATTTTCCCAGTTTCCCACTTATTTGTTAGCCTGGTGATGCCATCCTACGTACCTCCACTAAACATTTATCTCCGCACGTAGTCTGGAATAAACCCCCCTTCCCGCCTTTCCCTCGGTTACTCTACGGTTTAGCCAATGAGCACACAGTTTAGAGCGATGTCTCAAAATTTTGTAGTCCTACAGGATAGGGACGCGTTTGTTATTCTCTTCCCCACTTTCGAATTACATTCACAAAATTGGTACATGACATTAGCATCCATGATCTTGAGGATTTTTTGCCACTACGATGTCAAAATAGATCAGAATTTGCGATAATACTGTTAATACTGAAAGCGAAAGTTGTAGGCGTGAGAGCCAGGCGAGGGAATACGTCATATCCATACGGAAACCTATTTCAATTGCGTTGGGCCAGACTGTATGACAGTCAACAGTCGCTTTCGCCCAGGCTACTTACAGTATTTGTTGCCTTGGCTTGAAGCGGCAAATCAATCTCCACATTTTCAAATCACATTTTGGAAACATACAGGCCTAAACTTTAGCGGGTCTTTTCGTTTCCAAAAGACTAACCATGCCAAAACATTTGAAATATAAGTTAATTTTGCCTCCAGACAACACAACTTGCAAACAAGTGATTGAAACTTAAATCTATTATTACATAATGGACAACAAAATACGAAATACAGCACTAACAACACTAACTATCAAACCTAAAACAGACCAGGCAATTTCTGAACTCTAACCCTAGCCCAAAATATTACCAGGCACACCCATTCCTGGTATGTTACTGTAACATGAGGGGAATAAATAATATACCAAAACCTGAGAGTGCTGTCTAACCCCGTTATTCCCTGTTATTTTAAACCTGTGCATTTTCATGTTAATTGTACTTTAATTGTGTAAAATCTGTTAAAACTAACTATTTAACTGTTAAATGTATATTTGTCCTCATATTGTACAGCTATTTTCATAACATTTTGCTAGCAAAATTGAGTGGTTTGTTTTGGTAAGCCTAATAAATACTGTAAGTAATACAAGAATACAGTGTGTTGTCGACCATGTGTATTGTTTGTCCATTGTCATTATCAGATAAGGATGTTCTCTAAACAAACCTGTGTGCTTGCCGAAGATGAGGCTTGGCCAGTTTGACCAGGGACAACATTAACTTACACATTACGCATGCTATGGTGTACGTTTATACCACCTTTCTTCGTCTGGGCGATTGATTTACGATGCTATCATTTTCCAAAGCATTTGTTACATTTTCGTAGACATTTTTAGCTAATAAGAGTCTTTTATCCAGGATTAGCAAACTAGCTACAGCAGCAATTACCTTACGAGGAGTGGGAATTCAAAATGCAAAAGTTAAAAAGTGCAAGAGTGTAGTCTTATAAGTGGATAGTTAGTTTATTTCAGGTACTTAAAAAGACGGGACAAGAGGTACGCAAGAGATATTTAAACTAATAACAAATTAGTTATAAAAAGTTAGTTTTACTTCTGCATGTCAGCATACACCATTTCCAAGTATGGTACTGCATGGAGCATAGAAAGAAATATTTATGTGCAAGAAAGCAAAGATGCTGGCAATGGTACATTGGTGGTGGTGCACAACATAGTCAAATTAATGACAAATCACCTTGTTGTGACTGGTTGTCAATATTGCGTTGGAGGAAGTCAACCATTCAAGGGAGTCCTAATTGCACAGTATCATAATTCATAATGCATATGCAGGCCAAGCCGCATACGGTCTTATCTTTCCTGGACACACTGGCCTCCTGCAGGCCCCTGATAAAGTCGTACAAGACTCTCCCTTGAGGCGACATGAGTCGTCTAAGAACGGAAGGCAGACGCTGGTGAAGGCAAGAGGCGTCACATATCTGTATGTTTTGATCATGAATTACCAATACAAGTGAACGCATAATGGACTGACCAACTCCAAATGAAGACATGTTTCAAATGGGCCCTCTGCATGTGAAAGAATAGAAGCGTAAGTTGGAAAAATTTCCAAACTGTGTGCTCTGTTTGTGTGTTTGAGGACAGAAAGAGAATTAAAGAGAGTGTGTGGTGGTGGTGTTATGCCCTACAAAGTGTGCTCTATTTGAGATTTAACATGGAAATTTCAAAAGTCATTGAGAGTGTTGGTTGACACTTGGTTGTATTACCTTGTCATTCAACATAGTGTTTTACAATTGTCATCAGTGATCAGTGATGTGTGTGTCTCTGGCGTAAGGATGGTCTGTGGAACATGGCTCTCTCTCACACACACACACACACACACACACACAAACACACATACACATATATATTAGGCTGCTGAGCTATGGACCACATAATCTAAACAATCCCTATCGTATGTGTGTGATGTATGTATGTACAGTATGTATGTGTATTTGTGTTCGCTTGTGTGTGTATGTATGTATGTATATATATATATATGTATGTGTGTGTGTCTAAATGTGTGTGTGTGTGTGTGTGTGTGTACACCTACATTCACATGTTCCTTCCCTCCTTCCCCCTCTAGAGGGCGCTAATGGCCTCTGTTGAGTACGACCTGTGCTGCCCCGTGTGTCGGGGGCTCTTCACAGACCCGCTGCTCCTCTCCTGCGGCCACAGCTTCTGCTGCTCCTGCCTGGAGGAGAGCTGGAGGGAGAGGGGTAGAGAGGGCCGCCGCTGCCCCCTGTGCAGGCAGAGAGAGTACAGGGACGTCATGCCTCCCAACATGGCCCTCAGGAGCCTCTGTGAGACCATCAGGAAACACGGACAATCCAACGAGGAGTCACATGACCTCGCAGATGGTTAGACCATTATGAGAAAGCATACTGTTTCTGTATAGGATGTGTGTATTGTTTTAGTACTTTTTATAGTGTAGGTATGTTTTTAAAAGTGTGACCTTGCAGATGGTTAGATAATTATTTATATTATTATGTGTGTGTTGTAGTGCTTTTTAAAGTGTATATTTGTTTTTAAAAATGTTTTTAGTGAGACTGAAAATGGTGGAATTCTGATCTTTTCACATACTGTACTTGAGTAAATGTAGCTTGTTTGTTTGTATGTACTGTGTGTGTGTGTGTGTGTGTGTGTGTGTGTGTGTGTGTGTGTGTGTGTGTGTGTGTGTGTGTGTGTGTGTTTGTTTATGTGTGGGTGCATGTGTGTGTGTGTTAAGTAAGTGTGCAGTTAAAATGTAAAAGTATGGGTGTCATGAGAGGTCATCGGCACATATCATTGTTTTTACTGGGATGAAGCATTTCTATCTGTGAACTGACACATGCTACTTACTGTTACTGTACTTACTGTTTGTTGTTTGTTTATTATTTACTGTTTATTGGTGCCACAGTTCTGCAGGCGAAGGCAGAATATCCTCTCCTGGTTTTCCCCAGCAGCAGCAGCAGCAGCAGGTCTCAGGACGTTTGTCCCACACACTCTCAGAGGCTGCAGCTCTTCTGTCAGGATGACAAGCAGCTGGTGTGTGTGGAGTGTGTGTCTCAAGAGCATCACACACACACATTCAGCTCCGTCAGCAAGGCCGCAGAGCAGCGCAGGGTGAGTGGGTTTAACACTTTTGGTAATTTTCACTTCTGATAGGGTT
>JAODXP020007454.1:55000-60000 GCA_027497455.2 Sardinella longiceps | reverse complement strand
CATATCTCAGACACCAAACAAGATACGAAGCCAAAATATTTGTCATGGTTGAATGTTTGGACAAAAAAATCTGGAAAAAATGAGGACCGCTGTGTTGAAATCAAGATGTGACATTAAAGAGGGACACATGACATCAATCACCAATCAATCAATCATTATATCTCTGGTACTGCATGTGGCCTGACTGTGGTCCCTTTTTTGTACATTTTGTTTTTGACTTTTTTGCCAAGATAGCCCAAGTCCAGTCACAATCATCAAAAATAGAATCAGACAGTCTATATAATGCCCACTCTGATATGTTTCATCTTTTACACTCTCCCTTAATTTGTTCAGAGTAGCTGCTGCATTTGCAATCCTGACAGTCATTTTCAATTTGATCTTGTCCTTAATCTTCTGCTCGTTATTTTTCATGTATTTAATCACTTTAGTTGTTTCTAATATTTTTTCTTTTTCAGGTTTTTGTAAGCATTCATTCATTGTCTGTCTCCTCTCCCCTTCCCTGTACATCTGTTCAAGAAGGCCATAGGTATACGAGTAGCCTATGTTCTTTCTCATTAACCCTTCTAGCTTCTCCAATAACTTCTTGACCTGTTGACGGTATTTGGGATTTTTGTTATTGAAGATGTGATATCCTCCACCAGTGCTATTAACCACTCCCTTAAGACCTGAGCTCTCATTCAAAAACATCTCTACAGGCTTTTGCTCAATCATATCTTCCCCAGTGAACAACACAATTGCAAACTTTAGAGCCTCTTTTCCCAAGTAAGTCTCAACCCATTTTACAACATTACTGTCCTCCTTAGTAAATCTTCCCAGTTGCATCACCAGTAAGAACACATGTGGTCTCAGTTCCTGTAATCTTTGCCTGGACAGCCATTTATACCTTTCTGAAGTGATTCCTGGTGTGTCAATGACAGTGATGTTCATTCCCTCCACAAATCCACTCTGACTGCTACATTGTGTGGTCACTGGTAAAGCTGATGCTTCAGATTTAAATGCCTCTCTGCCCAGGATGGTGTTTCCTGATGCACTCTTTCCTGATCCAGTCTTTCCCAACAACATCACTCTTAACTCAGGAAGCTGTAGAAGATCTGGGGGGATAATGGTTAAAAAATATTGAAAAAACATGCTTGAAAAAGATCAAGAGATCGAAACCTTGCACATTAAAAGTTGAATCTCTTGAAAGCAGTGTGCAAATCCTTTTGTTTTTTCAACAGTTTATCCTTTTGATTTAGCACCTGCTATAAGATATTTGGACGTGCGCACACAACTATTCACTAAAAATTAAACATTCATCTTTATTTTCATGCAAGAATGTTTTAGATCATTTTGTATGTACCTTGAGGATACAAATAGTGGCAGCAGCTCAGAGTCAGAATAGACATCAAGACGTTCATAACGGTCAGCAACATCCATGAAATTCCTGCATTTACAGTGGCATAAGTATAACACAGTGATATATATTCAGAATGACATAATGATATAAATGAGAAAGAATAATTTTTTCCCCACATTACCCGAGCCATGTGCCTTATTTCCAGTCTTATGTTGCTTCTCTAGATTCCTGTCTCTTTCTGCTTTTTCTCTCTTTCTCTCCTCCTCTTGAATAACAGCAGCCTTCACCTTCAAATGTTGTTCATGACTGTAGATATAGCCTTGATTCTTAATCAGTGTTTTTTCTATCTTCTTGGTAAGTTCTTCCACCTGTTTTTTGTCGTTTGAGCTGTTGTTGAAGACATGATGTCTTCTGTCCACACATTTAAGTAGAGCTGTCAGACTAGGACTCTCTTTCAGAAAAATCTCAACTGGCTTTTCCTTTAACTGGTCTCCACCAGTGAATAAAACTATGGTAAATTTCAGAGCTTCCTCGCCAAAGTTAGTTTTGATCCATTCAACTTCAGAGCAGCCCTCTTCTGTGAATTTGCCCAGGTGAATTACTAGTAAGAAAATGTGAGGCTTCAGTTTATCTTTGTCATGAGACATCCATTCACAGGATGGGATTCCTGGTGTGTCTATGAGAATAATTTTCCTTCCTTGCACAACTATCCCATGGCTATCACAATTTTTGGTCACGGTTAAAGCTGATGCCTCAGACTT
Source organism: Sardinella longiceps (assembly GCA_027497455.2). Classification (NCBI taxonomy): domain Eukaryota; kingdom Metazoa; phylum Chordata; class Actinopteri; order Clupeiformes; family Clupeidae; genus Sardinella; species Sardinella longiceps. The sequence continues at coordinate 57,903 of JAODXP020007454.1, read as the reverse complement.
GAAGGCCACCCATCCCAGGATGGTATTTCCTGATGCACTTTTTCCTGATCCAGTTTTACCCAACAGCATTACTTTCAGCTCGGGGAGATCTGGAGATTCTGTGGAAAATATAATTTGTTGTTGTTGTTTCATCACACTTCTACTTTCAGTTACAAAATGTTTGAATGATGCTTGATATTTTACCTTGGTTGATAAGACAAAGATAACTTTCTTTTACGTCTGATATCTTGTGTGCTTTGTGATCTGTGAGGTTGTCCACACTGAAGGGGACATTGGTCAATTCCACTTCACTTTTAGAACTATAAATAGAAATACAAGGGTTGAGTGATTTTGTTTCCTGACATACAACATTTGTAATTGTAACTTTACATATATAAATATAAATATATAAATATTATATATAAAGGTTGTGGGTAATGTTAATAAGTACAAAAATATATAATGATATTGAAACAACTCTTCAGCTTACCAACATCCATCTTCATCAAAATTTGGTTTGTCACCTATTGAGCTGCCACTCCTCATAGATATGCTGTCAGGTGGTTTACCCCTGTCAAACATTAAAGTTCTTAATCAGTACAAGCTCTCTGGCAAGTTCAAGTCACGGCTCAAGTTTGCCATCCTGTGCTCACAAATCATGTGCAATTGCAACATTAATAAATACATAAAATATAATGATATTGAAGAAACTGTTCAGCTTACCGACATTGGACTTCTTTATCAAAGTTTGGTCGTTCATCCATTGACTTGACACTCCTCTTAGACATACGGCTACTGTCAATCTCAAATGTTTTACCCCTGTCAGACAGTAAAGTTCACAATCTGTATAAAAGCTCTCAAGGTGCAAGTGCATCCTGTTTCACCTCTAAGTCATTTGACTTCTTTGCTTTGTAAGTTGTGGTATGTAAATGTAGACCTACCTTTCAAAAGAACAGTGCTCGTCTGAGGCCGAAATGGATGACTTGTTTTTATTTTTCTGTAGCCAATTCATCCTACTTAGTCGTCTTGCCCATTGGCAGTGTATTTACTATCTGAAAAAAACAAAAACAAAACAGGTTTAGGTGGGTGCCTACGACAGACTTCACATTTCTTAGTGTAAGGGTGTAAATAATACATGTTGATAGGTTGTATACATTCTTAAAAGCACTTTTTGTCAATCCAACAGCATATCTGTCCAACTAATAGATTTCTTTACAAACTTATTAACATATTTGACAGTGCCTCTAATTGCAAACATCAGGGTAATGCTTTTTTTAATTTAGTAATGTCACAGTTACAATGGTTATACTGAGCTATGGTACCACCTGTGTAATAATATACATTATTTTATATTAGTTGTAGATGCACTACATTGTATTGTACATGTATTTTATGTACCTACAAGTTGTTATTGTTGTGTCATACGTTATAGTTAACTCAGCCAGATGGACTTGCTCCCGCAATTCCATCTGGGAACCATCCGTTGAAGAAGTTTTGGTTTGTTAGTTTTGTTTTTGTTAGTTTCGTTTTGGCTGATTGGATAAGGCATCTGTCTATCACGACCTATGTTGGTGATAGACGGGCCAAATCAACCAATCAGACCAACGAAACAATCAGACCAACGAAACATATAACGTACTAACCATGGAGGTATTAATAAACCTGGAGAAACATACCAAGTCCCGCCTCCCATTCATTCCAATGTGGAATGCTAGGCTAGAGAAATTCATCCAAAATTGAACAAAATTTTCAGTTGTCAAGATGGCGTTTCATGGAGCTCACTTCCGACTCCATTTCATTAGGCCAATGAGGGCCCATGTTACTAATGGAGATGAGGGCGGCACAGGGAGCTCGTTAGCATGAGCTGAAAGTGTAGCATTAACCAATCAGCATATGTCAAATGGAGTCGGATATGATGTCATTTCTGGAAAATGGCGACGAGGAAGTGCAATGCTAATCGGCAAAGCTAATCAGCCAAATCCTGACCCCCTGGTACTAACATACGTCTTTAGACCCGCCTCTCGTTGCGCCGCACCTCAACCCGCCTCAAAGCCAACGCTGATTGGTTCATTTGTTTAGCAACCTAATCCAAATTCTCGTCAATGGAGACTGAGCTGCGAGTGAAGACCTGAAGCTTGCCAGATCAGTTTGGTCTCACGAGGCTACGTTATAGTGGCCTATATTGGGAACCAATGGGCTGAACTGAGGCTCCAGTTCTAGTGGGTGAATCTATAGGACACCTTTATGTTGCAACCAAATGTTGTCCGGCTAAACGCAGCTGTTTCTTCTAAAACTGATAGTTCGGGTCCTCGATTATGATTGGTTGAATCAAGTTTGATGCAGTTGTAAAATTATGATGTAGCACGGCTCCAACTGCATTTCATTCTATACTGCTGTGCCACAGAAAAGTGAATGGTAGCTGTGCTTGTGCGTTACTTGGTAACCATTCAATAAGAAGAAATATATATTTTATATTTTATATATCGTTGGCTGAGGAATTGGTGTAAATAATAATTTGCTATATTTCTAGATATAGTGACGTTAATGTGGTAACAGCTTTAGAAACGTAATACAGTAAATCACTTGAGTCCAGTAATTATGCTCGTTTTAGCATGAGTGTTGTTAGGCACAAGCCGTAGAAACACCTGTGCATACCAGCATAACCACCACCCTCTCGTAATTTATTGCTTAAATAAGCTATGAAGGCTAGCAGCTCGTCATTTGTCTCACCAATCAAAAATCCTTAAATAGTTGACCGGACCTAGGCCTATCTCTTGTATAAAATATTACACTATAACCTACCTGATTAGGCACAAAGAATATAACTGGGACACCATAGCATGAAGCATTACCAAAATGTTGGGGTTATGTTGAAAGCAGAACAAAAGTATGTGATAGTGATTTCTATCTAGATGCCTGGTTTT
>JAODXP020007454.1:40000-42500 GCA_027497455.2 Sardinella longiceps | reverse complement strand
CACGCCAAACTGACAAAATCCTGCTGGTTTGGTCTCAAGTTTGTTCCCAGTGGACTAGGCTATTTATGTAGCCTAAGACATTTTTTTGGAAGGGGTGTTTTCACATATCAAAATCTTAATTAATTATAGAGCGGAGAGTATGACGTACTGTATGCTCACATTTCATCTGATAAGTCTTACCTCATATTGGGTCTATTTGTCATAATAAAGTGTGTGTTTTCGAAGGGAAATTGAAATCTCTGGCTGAGGGGTGGGCTTTGATGATAGGCGACCAATGGAAAAGCTACATCGAGTGACATACAGATATGACCAATGAACTTCAGATCCGTGTTTTCCATTGACCAATCACAATGTCACTGGAGCAAACACGGAAGTAGGGTACATTGTTGAATATCGGAAAGCCTCGTAGGCTAGTCTACAGTTTAATAAACAACAACGTCCTACTTCTTCACCGGTCACATTGTCAAGATAAGGTAGCATACCATTGTCTATGTGACATGTGAATGTTATGCCATTAAACCGTGCAAAAGTCGCAGAAGCACGTTATGCGCGTGCAGTTCTTGTTGTTTAGCAGGACTGTCTGTTTACAGTCTGCCTCTTTGCTTGCTTGCTCCCAATTCAGTGTAGGCAGTTGTCCCGTAAATTTTAGCATCGTATTACATTAATGGGAAATGCTTTATAAAATAGCTGAATGTATTACACTAATTTAGTTGACCTTATTATTGCATTACGATAGGGTAACGACACCAGTCAGAAACTCCTCGTGGTTTACACGTGGCTTACAAAGCAGCCAACTTTAGCTCACATTAGCCTACTTTTACGCTTGTATGATCTTGCTTATTGCTTTCACAATAACGTTAACACAGTACGCTACTGTCATGTGCAAACAGATGAACGACAGACCACCCGATGGTGAATCGAACGAGCATGCAGCAGCAGAAAGCGTCCCAGCGAAACGAGTCTGCACTGCGGAAACCCGTGCAAAGCTTGCCGAGGACAACGCACCGTCCACGGGCAGCGGGGAAACGATAGAGGGCAGCAGCATTGAAGTGGTAAACCGACCTAACGTTACTGTTACCGACTCAGGAATTCAGTTGTCAGACTGAACTTGATGGTAGATTATTTCCATATGATAGGACTGGGGGAATAACCTGCTTTCAGCCTAAACATGGAGAATGGCTCCATACAAGAATAACCTAACTGAAAGATTCAGTTGTATAACAAGCACGGTGGGTGAATAGGGAATAACCAAAACCCCTGACCCCTTGCCAAAAACCCCATTAGGTCTCACTCAGGCCTTTGAAACCTAGTAAGATCTTATCTCTTTTTGAAATCTAGACCCTGTCAGACTTCTCTCCCCTCTTTCTTGCAGCCAGAAGCGTGCTATGGGACATCTGAACTTCCGGTGGGACTGTTAAGGGAAACCACATATGATTCAGATGCACTGTTTGGCACGGGCCACCGGCGTATGCTGCGCTACATCAGTTTAGCCTCAGAGTCTGAAGTAACCCTAAAACGGCAGTTGGCAGGCAGTCAGTGGTGGTGGTAGTGGTGGGGGGTGAATCGGGGGGAAGGCTCAGTTACATGTGGCCTTGTGAGTGCCGTGTGCTTTCAGGCCCCTCGAGACGTGCGGTGGGGGCCTCTCCTGAAAGGACTGTATTAAAGGTGCTCATTAACAATGGAAGGTTGATAAATTCTGAAGTTCAGTTCCTTGTCACTCTCACTCTCTCTCATTCTCTTTCTGTCCCATCTCTCTCTTTCCCTCTTTCCTTCTCCATTTCTTGCACCCTCTCACTTTCTTCTATGTCACTCTCTCGCTCTCATTCTCTTTCTGTCCCATCTCTCTCTTTCCCTCTTTCCTTCTCCATTTCTTGCACCCTCTCACTTTCTTGCTATGTCCGCTCTCTCTCTTTTTCTGTGCCCTTGGGCTTTGTGTTTGGCCACTGGTCTGGGACCAAGGAGAGTATTCACTTTGAAATAAGCAACACCTGACCTGACCTTTCAAGTAGGCAGTTGTTCGGAGTAGATCCCTCTGCCCTTTGATGTGAGATACATAGATAATGATAAAGATGCTGTCTGGTTTGCTGACCTCTCCACCCCAAATGGAAACACACACACACACACACACACACACACACACACACACACACACACACACACACACACACACACAAACAGGCACAGGCACATAAACACACAGGTACATGTGCACATACTGTACACACCTCCCTTTTTTAGGTCTGTATGTGGCAAATGATCATGCTTGTTTTATGCATTGTGCTTCACACAGTCACACACACACACACACACACACACACACACACACACACACACACACACTCAGCGGCACACTCACATACTCAGACACAGGCGTGTAGTCTATGTGGCAAATGATCATGCCTAATTAAAACCTTGTTTTATGCACTGTGTGATTATAACATTGTAAGAAACTCTCTTTCTGTGTGTGTGTGTGTGTGTGTGTGTGTGTGTGTGTGTGTGT
>JAODXP020007454.1:12500-15000 GCA_027497455.2 Sardinella longiceps | reverse complement strand
TTCCTTTGGCATTAGTTTGCTTGTCAACCTGTCAGTTTGTTTCTGTCAGGATTAGACAAAAAAACAACAACTAGGCAGATATTTTTATCTTTATTTTTTATTTTTATAGAATTTTGATATGGCATTTGGCCTTGGTGTAGGTCTACAGTACATCCTCCACATCAGATTTTTGTCCTCCTCTCCCTCCTTCCACAAACTCCCACTCTATTTTATTTTCTTTCTTTCACTCCCCCTCTCTCCCTCCTTATCAAATATATGAGTCATTCCTCATTCTTTTCTCTCTCTCACTCACTCACTCACTCACTCACTCACTCACTCACTCACTCACACACACACACACACACACACACACACACACACACACACACACACACACACACACAGATGCGTTTCCCATATGTTAGGTGGAACGCCAATTTGGCACTCAAGGTGGATATGGTCATGGCTCGTAAGATTGTAGGCTTGTTTTCTTTCTCTCTCTCGCTCCTTCTCACCACCCCTCTTTCTTTTTCCTGTCTTTCTTTTTTCTTTCCTCTCTCTTTTCCTCCTCTGCTCCCACATATTCTGTCCTTCATCTCTTTCTGCTTTCAGCCTAGTCCTTTCCCTCTCTTGTCTCTCTCTCATCCCTCTTTTTCTTTCTCTCTCCCCTCTCCCCCCCTTCTTTATCTCTTTCTGCTTTCCTCAAAATCGTTTACCTCTCTCTTTCTCTCTCTCTCTTTCTCTCTCTCTCTCTCTCTCTCTAACATCCCTCTCTTTCTTTCTTTCTTCCTCTGTCTCCCTCCCCCTCTTCTCCTCCTGCCTGTCCTTTTTCATCTCTCTGCTATCCTCCCACTCTTTTATCTCGCTCCACTCTCACTCCCTCTTCTTCTTCTTCTTCTTCTTCTTCTTCTTCTTCTTCTTCTTCTTCTTCTTCTTCTTCTTCTCCTTCTTCTTCTCCTTCTTCTTTCCATTCCCTGTCACTCTTGAGTCCTTATATCTGTCCTCTCGATTTCACTACTTCATTTGATGTGTGTTGTGTGTGTGTGTGTGTGTGTGTGTGTGTGTGTGTGTGTGTGTGTGTGTGTGTGTGTGTGCACTCTTGTTTGTTGTACATTTGTGTTTGTGTATGTGTGTGCACAATTTTTCTCTTTCAATGCCAATTTCATACATGTTGCTTCAATTAGTTGTGATTAAAATAAATAAAACAAACAAATAAAACAAACCACCAAACAACACCAGACGATATAATATAATAGTAATAGCAGTAACAGTAAGGTTACTCTTCCCCAAATGTGAGATGGGAGGCAGCGATACAGCACTGTGGGCACCTTATCTCATACACACACACACATACACACACACACACACACACACACACACACACACACACTCACACACACACACACACTCACACACACACACACACACACACACACACACACACACACACACACACACACACACACACACACACACACACACACACACACACACACACACACACACACACACACACACACACACACACACACACACACACACTCTCTCTCTCTCTCTCTCTCTCTCTCTCTCTCTCTCTCTCTCTCTCTCTCTCACTCTTTCTACTCATTCACTCACACACACACACACACTCACTCACTCACTCACTCACTCACTCACTCACTCACTCTCTCACACACACACTCACACACACACACACACACACACACACACACACACACACACACACACACACACACACACACACACACAGTGCCCGAGGGATGGTGTAATGTTTCAGAAGGGAGGGGCTACAGGGGGCTCCTGACATTCCTCCTGAAGGTTATCCAGAGTTTCTGCAAGGAGCCACAAACACACACACTCACACACACACACAGACTCACACACACACTCTCTCACACACACACACACACACACACACACCCTCACTCACACACACACACACACACACACACACACACACACACACACACACACACACACACACACACACACACACACACACACACACACAGACATACACACAAACACTTTTTCAATGTAACATGTTTGTAATACACAGTTGTTCAAGGAATATGTGCTGCTGCTGCGTTGGTTAACTTCCAGCATCACATTTGCTAAATAAGCAAAAATATCTAAAATCTTGTACTGCAAAATATTGAACTACAAAATATGCTTTAGTTAAGTGACAATACATTTAAGAGTAAATGAGTTTGACAAACTCTACCAAACTAGGAGAAATAGTTGTTTATGGTTTTGCCAATTAGTCAATTACCTAAACATGTTCAGGCCACTGAAAATTTGGCTCAGAGATTCAGGGGGTTTAGTGTAGAGAACAAAATAAAGACTAAAAACTAACATGCAGTTTGTCAAGAGGAAGGCACTTTGATGTTGTGGTGTGTGTGTGTGTGTGTGTGTGTGTTGAGGTGGGTATGTGTGGAGAAAGAGAGATGTGTGTGTGAGAGAGATATGTTATCAGACGACTGTTAAATCTCTCTCCTGCTCTTAGTCATCTTGTAAG